>VYZW01018388.1:2140-46325 GCA_013401315.1 Balaeniceps rex | reverse complement strand
TTTCAACTGTTAAGTAACAGATTTCATTGAACAGAATGCCAGAAGTTTGGCCTTTTGATACCAGGCAGTGCTACCAGTGGTTGCTATTAAAGTATCATATTAATATTGTTACCATAATTCCTTACTTGCGTTGTAGTAGTGTCTAATACTCCAGAAACTGTGTTCCCCACTGTAGAATCCTCAAAAGCTCCCATTTATACTATCTAATTTCTAACCTATTTCCACACTTCAGATTTTACTGAAAAATTGTGAGGTGTTCAAAATGTTTAGTGATTGCACATCTTGCCCTTTAGGATATTAATAAACCAAATTTAATTAGTTTATCAAAAAGCAGACTAAGAAGTGATGAAGTCTGTATTTAGCGAAGAAGATATGATGTAATGGCTAATCCAGAAGCTATACATAAACAGGGTTTTTTACTGTTATGATAATTCATGATAAAATAGGAAGTATTTATTTAAGTCAAGGGGAGAACCAACCTTAAGCATACAATATAGTCTTGATTCAAGAATCAGTGAGCACAGAATGTTTTCTTATTCCTCATTCCTGAAGAGCCAGAGCTATTTCTTTAGAAAGGTTTTATTTTCTTTGTGTCATGGACAAAAGGTTTTATTATTTATATCTAGGTACTTAAACGTTGATTTACTGGTAATGCCACTGATGTAATCGCCACTTCCCATTACCAACTTTCATGAGTGGAGACTAGTCTTTGTTTAAGCCATAACATGATGCGATGAGCAGAATGTGATGAGCAGAAGATCTGTCCATATAGGCAAAACACGCATCTAGCTGTTATTACTTAACCATAGTAATAGGGAAAAAAAAATTGGATTTTTTTGTTTATTTTAGATTTCATAGTGCTTTAGAAAATAATTTATTTTACAGTGAACAAAATAATTTGTCTCACATCAAGATCAAAGTCTTTTATGGAGAAATAGGCTCCATTTGAATCAAAGCATAATGTCTTTTGACATGAATAAAGACTGTATTTGTAATCCTACACTCAATTCATTTGAGTAAATCCACCATGGACAAAAGACATTACTCAGCTTTCAACTAATAACAACACAGCTATTGTGAAAGTGATTACCGACATCTCTGACCCACTTCTAGAAAGCAGGTAATGTTTGGATATGAAAAGAGATGCCATACAACCTTATATATTCAAAGCTACCTTGGTCATTCAAAACTGGTTTGATTCCACCCTAAATGTAATGCAAAAAAAAAAAAAAAAAACCCAAGTAACACTGGCAAAAACACTAGGCAGAGAAAATCTGATAAATAAAGTTATCAGGAAATAGTAGTGAGATACGGGCTTGTCTGGGTCAGCATGAACTATCAAACACTAGGGCTTATATCTGTAATGAAGTATTGGTTTCCTTTTAATTCTCAACACTATAGTAAAGTTAGTTAAAGTGGTGATGTCAGCTGCAAAATCAGATTTTGGGGGTTTTTTTGTGGTTTGCCACTAAGGGTAATAATCATCTAGTAGGTAACTAGTGCAAGCTAATCGTTAAGATTCCCTCAACAGAGAGTGGAGACAGATAAGTACTTAGCACTTAGTTCTCTATGAAGACAGATGTTTAAGGTAGGTTGAATGACTCACCTTCCAGAAGTGCCACTCTGTCTTTACTGTCTAGAGAGAGATCCCAGATGTGTAGTTCAGACTAGACACTCAACACACACAGTTATGTGACAGAAAGTCCTCACTGGCCATTTCTTTAAAAGACATTGTCAGAATTTGACTGCAGCTGATGGTTCTGCACATAGATATATATAAGCAATATAGACGTTTCCATGTAGTGATATCTATATATATGCAAGAAATATATTGAATTCAGAACATCTATAAAATGGTAATAAGTGTTTACCTTTTTATTATTTTCACCTCTTTCTCAGCTGCCTCTCTCACCAGCCTACACCAACAAGAAGTCAATGAATTAAATCAATGACAAGCTCAATGACAAGTCTCATTGCCCATCTTCTTCCCAGCAGGAGAGGACTTCAATCCATTAACTTGCTGACAGCTTTTAGAGAAAGATGTAGACCTTTTTTCCTAACAAAAAATTTTCCACTCCTTTCACAAGTCCTGTCAAAGTTTCTTTTTCTGTAGGTGAGCTTCAGACACTTTTTGAAACAATCTATAAAAGGGATAAATCTAATCTTCTTCCCTGCACTATTTGTCTCAGGAAACAGAAGAAAGGAATTTTCCTAAGGAAGGTTGATTTTGTTTTCGTTCTTCATTATTTTTGACACCGAAGAATTGCTGAGTGGCTGAATAGGAATTAGGATCAGATCTGGGCAAAAGACCATCCTCAGGAGATGTTTCTTCCAAGAAGTTCCAAATTCAATTGCGGTAAGATGGATGAGTGGCTTTATCAGATATAGAATTAAAAAATTAAAAGATGGTGTTTTTTTAGCATTCAGTTGTACTGCAAAAATGGATTCAGCCATGAATCAGGGCTGTGTTCAGCAATATATAAATAATGCAAAAACATCCACATTTTTTACTTAAAAATGACTCATTTTCTGTCCTGGGGAACTCATGTTAGGCTTGGGACAAAGAGAAGAACTGAGAGATTGAGATGATGGACAGAGAACTAAAATTAGAGTAAAATTGCAGTTTTCATTAAACAAAGACACACCTACTTTGTAATTTATTTAGTTGCAATCAGCTGGCAGTCAGCATCAAAGTAGTTCCCTAGAAAGAATTTATGAAAGGACTAAACTAGTGGATTTACTGACATAAATAAAAGAAAAATTTCAGCAGCATAGGACAAGCTCAGTCCCTCACATAGATATAATCTCATCGTTTCATTATTGGACTTAAGTGCTCAATCCTTCTTTAAGGGAAGCTGTTTTAACTAATTTTGTATTAGCTAAAATGGTACAGAAAACTGTCTCTTTTGTGCTTTTGCTTGAAATTCTTTGCCTACATATTTTCAAAAGTTACTAGATGCTACTGCTGAGAGCTATCAGAATGTAAGAGAATAGCAATGAAAAGACTTACAAAGTTATTGCTAGTGGTGCTCACTATGCTGATATTGTACAGTCCCCAGTGGTTCTGTCTTCTATCAAAAGTTGCATGAAGAGTCACTTTGTGAGAAAATCTCATGAAAGACATTTTTTTTCATTGAGATTTTCACTGTATTAGCTGATTGGAGAGGTAGCAGCAGTAGGTAGGAGTTTATAGCAGGAGTAAAAGAGCAACAGCTGCTTTAAAAGCTGATCCATGAAAAATGGAGTATGACTGCAGAACCATTACACCTTAGTGATTGTTCAGATGCTCTCTATCACCATTATGATTACCTTGAGAAGTACCCTTACTTTTTCTTGCATGCTTATGTGTCCAGAAGAACAGTAATATGCTTGTACCCCTGTAATGACTGCCTACACTAATTTACTAACTAATTCTGGGTCTCAAAGCAGATGAACAATTATGATTTAGCTGAACTAAACCTCAAAATTTTAAAATTTCTCCACAGATAGAGATTAATCAGATTTTTACAGACAGAAAAAACAGCACAGAAACTTTTAAAGACCTATCTCATAACAAAATGGGCAATGTTAGACCTCAGGATTTCTCTTGTCAATGTAAGAGTCAACATTAGCATTCAGGAATGGAGAACATGAAGCCCTACTGTCTCTTTAGAATTGTTACGTTGCCTGAAGGTCCCCTGACATAATTTAAAAAATTAGAAATTGAAAATAATTTTTTAATTGGGCTATATGTCCAAGTAAAATCAGCAATATTAAGATTTTTTGGTAAGGTATGAAGGTGTTGCTTATGAAGATTTGACCACGGATGTGAAATGCCATTTTTGTAGACTTTGTAAGCCACAGCATAACAAAGAAACAGAGAAACACAGGGCAATATGGGCAACAGAATATTCAGTGTCTTGAGCTAAAAATCAGGAAATCCAAGTTCTGACTAACTAATCATAGCTCACACCTCCTGACATATAGTTTTATTGTTCATATTGAATATTTTAATAAAAGAGTTAAAAAAGAATATTTCAATATTTCCCATCCTTCCAAATCCTTCTACCTAGTTTTCATCTGGATTCATACATAGAACACACACACACAAACACAGAGTAGCAGTTTTTAATAAGAATAAACAGAATAATAGATAAGCAGTCATACAAAACTATGATGTTAGTCTGTCACAGGATCTGTTGACATAAATCATTAGCACTTTGTTTTGTAAGCTTGGCTTGTTTATTTCTTTAATATTTTAGATTTCTAAAATCTACACATAACATTCAAATAACTACAAAAATAAAGACTTGCTTTCCTCTCTTTTTTATCCTTAGTGATTTTCAGCCTCCTTACTTTCTCCTAACATTCTGTCCCATGTCGCTTTTGAGAACAATACCCTTTTGTTAAAGATTTTATTATGGTGACGACCTAAGCAACCAAACACTTCTGAAGGTAACAGTGGACACGGTACTTTTTTTCATATCTCCACTCCAAGGCAACTATTACTTCCCCTTTGTTTCCTCACTTGTGCTTTCACTCATCTACCTAATAAATAATTTGGGAAAGAGTGTTGTAACTACCTGTTCTAATTTTTCCCTTCCTCTCTGTTTTAGTGGCTGGGGATCCAAGACTCTAAGGATCAACTCTGATAAGACACAGCTGCCCATCCTTGATTCACACTGCTAAGAAAGAGCTGTGAGAAAGTCTGTGGAGAGATAAGAAAGGCAAAATTACAGAGCTGGGGTTGTTAAGATGGAGTTCTTTGGTGCAGAAGGATTCAGGAGGGAAAATACCAGCATAAAAGGGTATAAAATGCAAAAGCAAGGAAGAGTAGTCAGGCTGGTGAGGAATCCTTGGATCAAGCTGTATTGGGTTTCCATGGCAAGGTTTTGGTAGTGGGGGGTCTACAGGGGTGGCTTCTGTGAGAAGCTGCTAGAAGCTTCCCCTATGTCCCACAGAGCCAATGCCAGCTGACTCCAAGACGGACCCGCTGCTGGCCAAGGCTGAGCCATTCAGTGATGGTGGTAGCACCTCTGGGATAACATATTTAAGAAGGAGGAAAAAAAAGAACCTGCACAACTGCAGCTGGAGTGAGAATATGTGAGAGGAACGACTCTGCAGACACCAAGATCAGTGAAGAAGGAGGGGAAGGAGGTGCTCCAGGCACTGGAGCAGAGATTCCCCTGCAGCCCATGGTGAAGACAATGGTGAGGCAGGCTGTCCCCCTGCAGCCCATGGAGGTCCACGGTGGAGCAGATATCCACCTGCAGCCCGTGGAGGACCCCACACCGGAGCAGGGAGATGCACCCGAAGGAAGCTGTGACCCCGTGGGAAGTCCACACTGGAGCAGGATCTGGGCAGGACCTGTGGACCTATGGAGGGAGAGGAGTCCATGCTGGAGCAGGTTTTCTGGCAGGACTTGTGACCCCGTGGGGGACCCACACTGGAGTAGTCTGTTCCTGAAGGACTGCACCCCATGGAAGGGACCCATGCTGGAGCAGTTTGTGAAGAACTGTAGCCCATGGGAAGGCCTCACACTGGAGAAGTTCATGGAGGACTGTCTCTTGTGGGAGGGACCCCATGCTGGAGCAGGGGAAGAGCATGAGGAGTCCTCCCCTGAGGAGGAAGGAGCATCAGAGACAAAGTGCAATGAACTGACTGCAACCCCCATTCCCTGTCCCCCTGTGCCACTGGTGGGGAGGAGGTAGAGAAAATCAGGAGTGAAGTTGAGCCCAGGAAGAAGGGAGGTGTGGGGAGAAGGTGTTTTAAGATTTAATTTTTATTTCTCATTATCCTGCTCTGATTTGACTGGTAATAAATTAAATTGATTTCCCCCAGTCGAGTCTGTTTTGCCCATGACAGTAATTGCTGAGTGATCTCTCCCTGTCCTTATATTGACCCATGAGTTTTTTGTTATATTTTCTTTCCCCTGTCCAATTGAGGAGGGGGAGTGATAGAGCAGCTTTGGTGGGCACCTGGCGTCCAGCCAGGGTCAACCCACCACACAAGTCATCTGTGTCAACAGAGACAGTGGATGATTCCAGCTGAGCAACATTGAGGATTTGTTCCAGGGGGATGCAAAGGCTGATCCTTCTCCTCCCAACTGATGCCAGTCCGGGCTCCTTAGCAGGGTGATAAGTGCATTAATCCTAAACCTAACAGCTCCCTAAAGACTGAAATACATTTTTGGAATAGGAACGCACATTTGTGTTTTTCCATTCTTCACATTTGCTTTTTTACCCCAAGTTTTCAAAAGTGTTAAATGTAAAAAAGTGCAACAGCTGCCAGTGAGTACAACAGATTATGCATAATTATCCAACTACGAATATTGTGGTGCTGAAATAGAACTTAGAGGATCTAAAAAATATAGAGACCTTAATTAGAAATTAAGAAAACAGAAGAACCTCCCATTAGTATGCTTAGAAAGTTGCTGGTTCTTCTGAGTCTTTCCTATGGTATTCTTTTTGGGTTAATTTACTTTGATGATCCACCATAGTCTTTCATTTAACTAGATAGCCTTCCTCCTGTAATCACTAGGTTTTTCTCTCACTTCTTTTTCTTTGTTAATTATTAGGCGTATAGGTAGTTTTACAGGGTGTCACAAGGGTCTGTCATAGACATCCCTTTACAGGATCAGGCTAGAACTATTCCTGGGGCCATATATAGAAACTATTACAGATTCAACCTTCAAAACCAGAAAGTCTTCAGCTGTTCCTATGGTAACCAATTGGATCACTGGATTGAGAGGTACAGCACATTCTGAAAAGAAAAAGCTTTAAAAACAGGGACTCCATACCCATTTAAATACTGAAATAGACTACTGTCACTAACAGTAGACAAGTACTCTCCTCTTTGTTGCTTTCCTCTGCTTCTCCTTTTGGTTTTGTTTTTTTCCCCTTAGAGTTGTTGTGGCTTTGTGTGATTTGACCAAGCAGCCATGTGTGAGACTTTAAGGTCCACATGTGATACAGCAGGGTATCTGCAAGACACATAATGTCATGATGAGATGACTTTAGTGAATGACTTCACAATGGAGTTATTGCCTGATTTTTTATTATTTTTCTTTTAAGAATTATTTGAATATATAAATCTCTCAACTGTCTTGAGAGCTGGGAGCTCTTCAATAGAGATAGTTGATTCTTTTGTGCTGTCTAAAAAAAGAACAGACTTAAGCTTTGTGTTCCTTTCTGGTGGGTTGATCATGGCTAGCTGCCAGTTGCCCACCAAGCTGCTCTATCACTCCCCTCCTCAACAGGACAGGGGGGAGAAAATACAAGAAAAAGCTCATGGGTCGAGGTAAGGACAGGGAGATCACTCAGCAATTACCATCACAGGGAAAACAGACTTAGCTTGGAGAAATTAATTTAATTTATTGTTATTTAATCAGAGTAGGATAATGAGAAATAAGAACAAATCTAAAACCATCTTCCCTCCCACACTGCTCCCTTCTTCTCAGGCTCAACTTCACTCACGACTTCTCTACCTCCTCCCCTGAGTAGTGTAGTGGATAGGGGATGGGGGTTGTGGTCAGTTCATTACATGTTTCTGCCACTCCTTCCTCCTCATGCTCTTCCCCTGCTCCAGCATGGGGTCCCTCCCACAAGAAGACAGACCTTCACAACCTTCTCCAGTGTGGGTCCTTCCCACAGACTGCAGTTCTTCATGAACTGCTCCAGCATGGGTCCTTTCCACAGGGTGTAGTCATTCCGGAACAGACTGCTCCAGTGTGGGTCCCCCACGGGGTCACAAGTCCTGCCAGAAAACCAACTCCAGCACATCTTCCTCTTCATGGGCTGCTGCTCCTGCTCAGAGCCTGCTCCAGCATGGACTTCCCACGGGGTCATAGCTTCCTTTGGGCCACGTCCACCTGCTCTGGAGTGGTGTCCTCCATGGGCTGCAGGTGGATATCTGCTCCACCGTGGACCTCCATGGGCTGCAGGGGGACAGCCTGCCTCACCATTGTCTTCACCATGGGCTGCAGGGGAATCTCTGCTCCGGCACCTGGAGCACCTCCTCCCTGCTCCTTCTTCACTGATCTTGGTGTCTGCAGAGTTGTTTCTCTCACATATTCTCACTCTTCTATCCCAGCTGCTGATTGCAGCAGTTTTTACCCTTTCTTAAATATGTTATCCCAGAGGCGCTACCACTGTCGCTGATTGGCTCAGCTTTGGGCAGCAGCGGGTCTGTCTTGGAGCCCTCTGGAACTGACTCTGTCAGATGTGTGGCAAGCTTCTGGCATCTTCTCACAGAAGACAGCCCTGTAGCCCCCCTACTACCAAAACCTTGCCATGTAAACCCAATACATCCTTATTAATGTTGTTGATTTGGGGAAAAAAAAAAGTGATCAATGCTTTCTGGCAATTTAATGGAATTAATGATATCTAGATCTTTTGTAGCTCTCATTAGCATTCTGGTTTGCTCCTCCTGCCCTTGGACACTTGTGGTTGCTTGCTCTGAAGCCTTATCTTCCCACGGAACTTACAATAATTTGGTCAATTGTGTGATCAGTGTGGACCAGAAAGGTAAACAAAACAATACTTTATCACCTTCATGACAACAACAGGCAATGGTCTGCTCTTCTTGATATTCTGTTGCTCTCACTAATACTGTAACTGGACAGATGGGATTTTCATCATCTTTCTTTATGCACGAAATGTTTACTTTTAGGTTTTTACAGTGCATGCCACATGGTTTCTGAACAACACTATTAGGTAGGTGTTTATATCTTTCTGTCAGATTTAGAAACATGTTAACAATGGTAACTGTGGTAATATTTCCATAAATAATATACAAATTGTTACATCACATGCCCACTGTTGTATCCTCCTAGATGGCAAATGTATGCTTATTTTAGTGCAAGAAATTAAAACCATAGCTACTCTGCCATGAAAAGAAAAAAAATGAGTGGGACATTTCATTACCATAGAAATTTTTATTATTATTATTGTTTTTGTTGTTGTTGCTGTTGTTGTTAACATTAATGCCACAATTACAGAAATCTCCAAAAGACCCGTTACATATCTGGCCTAGGATATAGAGGTTCTATACAAAGCCAAAGCACAAGGATAATAGGTATTACGTTAAATCCTGCAGAATATGTAGATGCAGACAAATATATATTTTTTTAAACCATTATGTGAGCGGGCCTTATGCGACATGATCAGTATTTTAAAAACAAATGCATCTCTAAGTAGTTTATGGTACCTGGGAATTTTAACACTGAACTGACAGACTTAAGTCTATCTGCCATTACAGGGTGAAAGGTCTTAAGGTTGCCCCACCAAGTTACAGATCTGGGACATGGTAACAGACACCAGAGCAACAGCTTTAGAGATAAACAATTTATCAACAAATAACAGTACAGTAACAAATACAAATACAAATCAGTAGTACAATTATCTGGGTTGTTTCAGTAGTACAATTATCCTGGTTGAAATGAGAACAAATCCTGTAATTCACTAATACTGGGCTAAACTTAATATCTGAACATGCAAAGACTTACATAGCCAAGGTTATCAGGCAGGCTAGCAGGAAGCAGGTCATGACTTCTTTGGAAGAGTGACTTGGACCAGCCCAGAGGCTCAGAGAATTCCAGCTTCCCTGATCAGGTTCTCCTCTTTTACTGTTGAACCTTGGAAGCACTATCTGGACTTGTTAACCCATACCAACACTGTTCCCCTTCTGTGCCAGTGCTGTCCTTGGTGTTCACAGTGCATGTAAATATCATATAAGGTAATACTAACCTCACTTTTGTTTGTGTGCACGGTGCTCAGGAATATCATGTAAAGCAATACTACCTCCACACACGGCTATGATCTTATTGGGTTCATGGATATGTGGTGAGATAGCTCACATGACTGGATTGCTGTGTCGGAGAGATACAGGGTTTTTAGGAAGGACAGCTGGGAAGGCAAGGACGTGGAGTTGCCCTTTATGTGAGATAGCAGCTGGAATGCATGGAGCTCTGCCTTGGGACAGATCAGTAACCAGATGAGAGCTTTGGGGTCAAAATTGTTCAAACAACCAGAAGCTTCATGTTCACAGGCCTTAGTCCTCATGGGAAACTTTAACCACCCTGATATCTGCTTGGAAAGACAACACAGCACAACAATCTAGGAAATTCATGGAGTTCATTGACAACAACTTCCTGACACAGTTGATCCAGCAAGTAAAGGTGTTCTGCTGCACTTCATACTTACAAACAAGAAAGAAATGTTAACACATATGAATATCAGAGACAACCTTGGCTGCAGTTACTATGAGATGGTGGAGTTGAGAATCCTGAGGGGAGGGAACAGAACAACAAGCAGGACCACAACCCTGGATTTCAAGATTTCACTTCAGAGATCTGCTTGGAAGATTCCCATGGGATATGGCCTTGGAGAGAAGAGGGGTTCAGGAGAGAGAGTTGATATTCAAGGCTCACCTCCTCCAGGCTCAAGAAAGGTCCACACCAATGTTCAGGAAATTAAAGAAAGATGTCAGGAGGCCATCATGGATAAGCAAGAAGTTCCTAACTGAACTAAGACATAAAAAGGAAGGGTACAAGAAATGGAAGTAGGGATAGATGACCCAGAAGGAGTATAGAGGTGCTAGCCAATCATGCAGGGATGGGGTTAGGAAAGTCAAGGTAGATCTGGAGATGAATCTGGCAAGAGATGTGAATGGAAATAAGAAAGGATACTACAAGTACATAAATAGCAAAATGAAGACAAGGGAAAATGTGGGCTTGCTGCTGAATGGGACAGGGAGATCTGGTGACAAAAAAAAGACACAAAAGTCTTATTTCCTTCAGTCTCTACTGGTAAGATATCCCAGGTCCCTGAAACCAGGGGGGAAGTCTGGAGCAAGGAAGATTTACTCTCAGTGAAAGAGGACTAGAACAGGGAGCACTTAAATAAACTGCACATACATATAAGTCCACAGCACGTTATGGATTGCACCCACAAGTGTTGAATGAGCTGGCAGAAGTCATTGACAGGATGTTCTCGGTTACCTATGAATGGTCATGGCAAGTAGGAGAGGTTTCTGAAGACTGTAAGAGAGAAAATTTCAATCCCATCTGCAGGAAAGGAAAGAAGGAAGATCTGGGGAATGACAGGTCAGTCAGCCTCAACTTGATCCCAAGGAAGGTGATGGAGACAATTCTCCTAGAAAGCATTTTTGAACACATGAAGGACAAGAATGTGATTGGGACTAGTCAGCATGGATTTACAAAGGGGAAATAATTCCTGACCATCCTGATAGCCTGTTACAATGAGGTGACTATCTTGGTGGACAAGAAGAGAGTGGTGGATGTTGTTTATCTTAACTTTAGTAAAGTTTCTGACGCTGTCTCCCTTAACATCATAGGCAAGCTGACAAAGCATGTGTTAGATAATCCACAAGTGAGGTGGATTGAGAACTGGCTGAATGACCCTGCCCAAAGGGTTGTGATCAGTGGCATAAAGTCCAGTTGGAGTCCAGTTTTGTACCTCAGGAGTTGATACTGGGGACAATACTGTTCAACCTCTTCATTAATGACATGACCCATGGGACAGAGGATACCCTCAACAAGTTTGCAGATGATAAGAAACTGGGAGGAGAGGCTGATACACCAAATGATTGTACTGTCATTCAGAGGGACCTCAACAGGCTGAAGAATTGGGCAGAGGGGAACCTAATGAAGTTCAGGAAAGGGAAATGTGAAGTCCTCCACTTATGGAGGAATAACCCCAGGTGCCAGTGCATACTGGGGCTGAGCTGGTGGAAACCAACTTTGCTGAGAAGTACCTGGAAGTCCTGGTGCACAACAAAGCTGATCATAAAGCCAGCAATGTGCCCTTGTGGCAAAGGCAGCCAACAGCATCCTGGGCTGCATTAGGCAGAGTGTTGACAACATTGAGAGAGGTGATCCTTCTTCTCCATTCATCACTTGTGAGCCCCCATCTGGAGTACTGTGTCCAGTTCTGGGCTTCTCAATACAACAGAGACATGGACATACTGGAGAAAGTCCAGCAAAAGGTCATGAAGATGGTTAAGATTCTGGAGCATGTGTCACATGAGGAGAGGCTGAGAAAGCTGGGACTCTTCAGCCAAGAGAAGAGAAGGCAAGGCAAGGCAAGGTAAGGTGAGGCTCAGGGAAGATCTTACCAATGTGTATGGGAAAGATTGAAGAAGAGGGAGCCCGACTCTTCTAGGTAGTGCCCACTGACAAGACAAGAGGCAACGGGCACAAATTAAAACACATGAAATTCCATCCGAACACAAGACAGTGGTCAAACACTGTAACATGTTGCACAAAGATGTTGTGGTGGAGATATTCACAACCCAACTTGATGCAGTCTTTAACAATCTGCTCTAGCAGACCCTGCTTGAGCAGAGGGCTTGGACTAGATACCAAGAGTTGCCTTCCTACCTCAACCATTCTAAGATTGTGATATAATGACCTAAATTACTAGGATATAGTAGCTTAACAGAGGGCTTCAGAATTGCTCTCTTGGGCTTAAAACATCTGCATTGTTTATAGGTGCCTCTTTCTATTTCAAATCTGATTCTAAATTTCTATTTTGAACTGGATTTGTCAGCATTTGATCTGCATGTATAAGGCTCCACAAATCTATTATATGAATTGTCCTAGGTGAGTCTTTCAACAATTCTAAATCCGAAGGAAACAGTTTTAATAGGATACACCTTTGCATATATAGATGGCTGTAATTTACTAAATTTAGTCTTATGTCATTCAACTATACTATTGCAGCTTTTGTCTCTACCATTGATAAATGAAAATATTTCTCCACTGCAAACTTATGCAAATCCACAATTAAAAGAGGGTTATTTTTGTCAAATCTGTAAAAGCATAATTTATAATACATAATTTATGATTAACAAAGACTATTAATAATTAAATGATGATATAGAAAGATCAGAAGAGTAATTTGTATTTTAAATACAGAAGTTTCTTTCTTTGTGTCTCCAATTAAATAGCCAGGCTGTGAGATGAAATTATTTTCATCTTGTTCACTGTGTGTGCCTGTGAAAGAGAGGTCATTCTCATCCATGTGGTACAATCTTAAATGGCCCGTATTTATCAAGTAAACAGAACTGTTAAATCACACAGTACGATAGCAAAACACAAGAATAAGTCAATTATACTGAACAGCGTTTTCAAAGCTCGTTACTTCTAGTGTACTGTGTTATGTACAAGGTTGTTTCTCTGTTCTGGTAATATACTTGAAGATGAGTGTTCCCTTTAAGAAAGACCACGTAATTACTCACTTAACCTGTTTTCATGCTGAGTGGCCTCATCAGCTGTACCTATGGCTAGAAATTTTAGGGGAAAACCAAAGGTGGGTTTTGAAAAGCACACAGAGTTGCCCTGGATACTTTTACTGAAATATCTGAAAAACTCATGTGGCTAGCAGGCAAGTACAGTCAGACCTATTGAGGAAAATTAGATGTTGGAGACATAATGCACCATTAGGAGATATTCAGTTCAGTTAAGAATTAGGAGGAAATACATACTTATGGTAAACAAAATTAGATTTTAAGAATATTCTCCATGTGATCACTTCTATTGTTTCATTGGTCTTACTTCTCTCTCTGTGACATGGTTTTAAACTAGGATAACCTTTAGTGAAATGAGCGGAACTACGTTGGTATGAAATTGGGGTGAGATAATAGAATCATTTGCCTGGAATCATCATGTTTTTCTGGTTTCTTGAAAAACAGGACAGAAAAAAAAATATAGGAAGAAGTCGTGCTATATAGGAAAAAGTCCTGCTATTTCTATGCAGTGACCTTGCAGTGACCTTGTACAGCTTCAGCGTTTTAATGATTCTATACATTTTTTATTTCATAATTAGAGTTTTTAAAATCCCTAAACCTTGTATATATGCTAACTCAATCTAGAAAAAGAAAACAAAAATAGGAAATTACAAAGAGGACCTCTTCCACCTATAAGGAATTTGACAAGTGATAAAAGCATATGGATGCGAATATATAAAAAAGAAACACTAATGAATATGCAGATTTCCTATTGGTATGCTTTTCTATTCAAAAGCAGAGGAGAAGGCAATCTCCTTCTATTGTGGAAGTTCTTTAGTGCAAAAGATAATCTACTGGGTACTGGAGTGCTCATAATATAAGCAACACTTTTTGTGACTTTCTATTGCTGTAGGTTTGTAATGGTCCAAGGCACTTTAATAATTAGTCTACAGGGAGCCTTAATAGACTAGGGCAACTCTTAATTAACTTAACCCCCAGTACATGAGTTGACCATGAGACATCAAACCACATTTTAGCTTGGAGGGTATGTGAACTCAGAGAAAATCTCATTTTTTAACTACAGTGGTGCTGCATTCTTTTTTTCTAGCACAGTGTGGTTGTAGCTAAACACATTGTGCTATGCTGTCCTACGGTAACAAGAAGCCTTCATTTTCAGTAGAATTAATGAAAGATGGCAATGTCAGCACAATTATTTTAAGATGCAAAAATTATCATAGGGTGACATTCATATCTCGGTTAAGAAGTGATTCTACTTAGTTTTTGCTATATCTCTACTGTACATTATTGATGCTTAAAAAAGAACTGGACCTGTTTAAAATATGTGGAAACATGCTGATAATATTTTTAACTACAGTGGGGTTTAATTAGAAATGTTTTATACTCCTATGATTTGGTACTGAGGAAAGGATTCTAGTATATGATTATGCTGTAAGCATGTTTTATATTTACAAGGATTTATTTTGTACTTTATATTATGTTATTGCTTCTTATCGAGATTTGTGATAACTCCTAATAGCAGGAAAAAAGATAAACTTCCTGAAGAGAACCAGCCAGCAGCCTTTCTGTTTTCATTTCTGTGTTACTATTCACATATATATTTTTGACAAAGTGAGTGTTGCTTTAGGTGTATTTTCTTGAGGAACCTAAGGCTGTATAAAAATAATGTTTATCATTGCATTGTATGGAGTGTCACTATGGGCAGCCTAACACTGATGAAAGAAAAGATGTCAGTATAATCACAAAGCACCCATGTGAAAGACAAAGCTATACTATAAGGTAGATATGTTTCTGAACAAACATTGATGGCAACAATGTTGCAACAATATATTAAACATTTTTATATTCTTTATAGAGAGTTGTTTTGGCATTGGGATTATTAACATTTGCTTCTGATTTCCAACCAAGAGAATGAGAGAAGTATTTAAATTAAATGAGTTAGAAAAGTCACTGGGCAAAGGATTTTAATCCAAGCCATGGTACTAAGCTACTTTTTAGCTCTTGGGGGAAGAAGAAAAAAATCATTTTACTTACCTCTCTTTACTCCTGCCATAATTTGTCCCAGTTGCTGAATGTTTTGGGGAACACACCTTTCCTTAAGATGCATTCCATTAGTATCTTAGCCAACATCTCTAATGTTTCAAATAAGTTCAAAAATAGTCATATTCAGGAAAACCAAGCCTTCAGCTGGACAATTACATATCTCACTGTCATCAAGGAAAGCATAACAATTTAGCAATTGCACAGGATCTCAATCAATGACAGAACTGAGAACATAAATGTGTTTGTGATATATAATTATAAGGTTTATAGGATATTTCCTGACAAGTGATTTTTTGACATTATGGAAAGAATTAACTATATTTGTGTGTATTGCATAATGAACCATATTAAGTACTCAAAAATAGTGTAATTAGGAAAGATGTACACACACTTGTTCCTGCTATTACAGTCAAATTTAATTTATCTCATTAAAACTCTTCCCTTTATTTCAATACTGTTGCATGTATTCAAAAGCACTGCATTTTATAGTGTATTCAATTTCTTATATTATTAATCCCCTTATAAAAAGGAAAATTCAATCTCTTCAAAAATCTTGATACAGTCAGTTTAATTTCCATAACTATAAATCTTTTCTAACAAATGAGTTTTAATTAGTTGCTGTCCTTGGCCATGTACAAGAGGAAGGAATCATCCTTCAATTCATCTATTGTTATGTTATACTGAATTAAAAAGTCCCATATGTTTAAGATGTTCAGGCTACTATCCTTCCAACTTAATAGACATTGACCCATAAATTTCTAAGTAGTTTTCAAGTGTTTCTCTTTGTTTCTGTTTTAGAAGAAAGCCCTTTTTTTTTAACTTACTGGGCTGAAAGAACAACACCAGAAAATAATTCCAAAAAAGTCCAGAGATATACACAGCTATAAACTGAATCAAAATCTCCAAACAAATATCCCCAAACTTAGACTGCTTGAAACTTTTCAATTTTTCAACCTATTTTTATTTGAGGTATAAAAACGATGGGTGTTGATCCGACTGAATTGAGAAGTCAAGGAACAGACTTGATTGATCCCCCTCTTTAATTTGGTTTATATTTTACCATTCTCAGTTTGTTTGTAGTCTTATAGGGTAATGCAGATTGGAAGATACATCAGAAGGTCATCTAGTCAAGCCTTAGGCTCAAAAGAGGGTCAGACTAGGCTGCTCTGGTCTTTGTGCAGTCACTCTTGAAAACCTCCAAGGATGGAGACTGCACAAGCTCTGGGCAGCCTGTTCCACTGCATGATTGTCCCCAGGAGGAAGAAGTTTCTCCTTTCTCACCAATGGTTATCTGAGATTTTATGTTTGGTTTTGTCATGAGCACTATGTAGAAGAGGGGCAGTAAGGATGCGTAATTTGTTCATACGACATTGAAAGAAAAATAAAGATTTTATGGTGAAATTTCAAGAAAGAGGTGTTTCAAGTGACCTGGAAAGAAAATTATTAAATATGGTCTAAAATTCTGTTCATCTAAATCGTCCTTCCACAGTTAGGTTCATTCTTTTAGTGGAGAAAACAAAGACCAATCTTGCATTCTAGTATAATTATATTGACCTAATTAAGCAATGACACACCAGGGATTAAAATATTTGGGTTGGTGGTTGTTGAGTTTTTTTCTTCATGGAAATTCCAGCAAGCTATTCCAATTAGATAAGCCATCTGTGAGCTAGAAAATGTAACATTATGTACTACAACTACAACTTTTGTCAGGGTGGCAAGTGAGATACTGCATAATTAGGAATGCAGCATAATTGTCACTCTTCCCTTCAAACAAAAGGCAATAACCTTTGTCTGTATGTTGCAAATGAACCCCATGCAAATGTTTTTTTCACAGCCACATCATTATCACAAAGATGCGTCTACAGTGAGATCTGAAAGAAGACAAATAATGTTACAGGATTTCTTCATATGTGAAGAAGTGAAAAAGGATTAGTTACGTAACATTTATTAATAATTACTCAGAAGCTGAGATTGACTTATCCTAGATTAGTGTCTCTTAATTATTCATCTTACCTCCTCTGTCACGATCCTGACACACATTCAGCATCAAGAAATCTAGTAGGGCTATGCATTTTGATAAAGATCCCCAGACGTCTAAAGTACCTCTCCTCTGCTTGGACAGCATAAATCACTTAAAAAAACAGGGCTCTCACCTATTCCCGGTTAGTATCGGAATGCAGTGCTTACTTTCAAGAGGTTTCAAGTTAGCAGTTGTCCTGGTTTCAGCTGGGTTAAAGTTACTTTTCTTCCTAGTAGCTGGCATAGTGCTGTGTTTTGGATTTAGTAGGAGAAGAATGCTGATAACACACTGATGTTTTAGTTGTTGCTAAGTAGTGCTTACCCTAGTCAAGGACTTTCTTTTTCAGCTTCCCATGCTCTGCCAGGTGCACAAGAAGTTGGGAGGGGGCACAGCCCAAGACAGTTGATCCAAATTGACCAAAGGGCTATTCCATACCATATGACGTCATGCTCAGTATATAAACTGAGGGGAGTTAGCCGGGGGGCAGCGATCGCTGCTCGGGGACTGGCTGGGTGTCGGTCAGCGGGTGGTGAGCGGTTGCATCACTTGTTTTCTTTTCCCTGGGTTTTGTTTGTCTCTCTTGTTCTCCTTTTCATTACAATTATTATTATTATTATTATTATCATCATCATTATTATTACTATTACTATTATTATTATTATTTTATTTTAATTATTAAACGGTTCTTATCTCAACCCGTGGGTTTTCTTACTCTTGCCCTTCCGATTCTCTCCCCCATCCCACCGGGGAGGGGGAGGGTGAGCGAGCGGCTGCGTGGTGCTTAGTTGCCGACTGGGGCTAAACCACGACAGCAGTGCAACCTTGTGGCAATGGAGGCTGACCCCATATACAGCTCTATTAGCAAGAGTGCAGCCAGCTCATCAAGGGAAGTAGTTATTCCTCTCTATTGTGCTGCCTGGGAGGCCACACCTGGAACACTGTGTTTGGTTTTTGGTTCCTCAGTAAAAAAAGATACTGACATCCTGGGAATGAGTCCTTCAGAAAGTCAGCAAGATGATAAAAGGAGCTGGATTACGTAAAGAGTAGGAAGATGCTAAGGGAGCTGGTTAAGGAAAGAAGGCTAAGAGGGGATCTTATTGTTCTCTTTGGCTTCCTAGTGGTAAGTTACAGAGAAGATAGAGTCAGCTCCTTCTCAGAAGTGCACAGAAAAAGGATATGGGGCAATAGACAACAGTTGCAGCAAAGGAAATTCTGATTAGGTATTAGGTGGAAAAAATCACAATGAAGGTGATAAAACACCGAACCAGGTTACGCAGAGACAATAAGGATTATCTATCCTTGCAGATGTTCAGAACTCATCTGACCAAGGCCCTGAACAATCTGCTCTGACTTTGCAGTTGGCTCTGCTTTGAGGCCAGATCACTTCCCAGAGTTCCACTTCAACCTTTCTTTTTTTTCTGTGATTATTGTATGATTATTCTAACTCCAAGTTTAAAGTATTCTATTTTTAGCTGTGTTTTTAGCCATGACTGACCCTTACTGGTCCAGCCTAATACATTAGCACTGAGGCTGCTACAAGAGTTAAAAGGTTCACACAAGATTTATAAAACTATTGGTCTCACACAAGCTTATCTGACCCATAAAGTTAGCAAATAGTTAGCAAAAGCCC
The DNA here is from genome assembly GCA_013401315.1 of Balaeniceps rex. Classification (NCBI taxonomy): domain Eukaryota; kingdom Metazoa; phylum Chordata; class Aves; order Pelecaniformes; family Balaenicipitidae; genus Balaeniceps; species Balaeniceps rex. The sequence goes on along the minus strand of VYZW01018388.1, from coordinate 27,387 downwards.
TTCGAGAATGCAAAGCACTTTTTCCATGGGAGCTCTAGATCAGATTGGCATGGACTAGCTGATAGAAAGTAACAGACAAAGGAGGAGACTCTAGTACCAAGGTAGGAATAAAGCTAGGAATGGTTTAAATAGCTATACAGGAAATAGGAGAGGAGCTAAACCTGTTTAAATAAGGGATGGGCTAGAAAGTATGGAAACTTTGGCAGCACTGGGCCAAAAGCACCGGACGACGGGCTGACAGAGCTGAAGGAAGCCACAGACAGAACTTGAAGAAAGTCTCATAAACAGCAGCAGCAACAAACCAGTTTGTGTAATGAGTGACACTGAACTGTGAACAAAACATCAAGGCATCATACCCATTATCACCCTGCCATAGGCAGTTTTAGCTACAAGGGACTCAAAAAGTGGCATGACTGTGTAACAAGAGCTATGCTAATGAGAACAAATAGCAACTACATGGAGGTATTCTGGGTTAAATCATATGAGCAGTTATGTCTAAGGTTAAAAAAATTGTTCAAGTCGCAAGGCAACATGACCTAGAGAGATAATAACACAGAGTAAATCAATCAAAATCTCATTTATATAGAATTTCATTCATGTAGCAGATTCTTTCAGTTAGTTAAACGCTGTGCAGATGGAAAGGTGATGCAGAAGGATCTTATAATACAGCTTAGAAAGGTGGCAGATGAGTTGCAAGGTAGCTAGAGTAACAGTAATAAACAAAGTATGAAGTAATGTACTAAATTAAAAATAGAATCATAGAATCATAGAATGGTTTGGGTTGGAAGACCTTTAAAGATCATCTAGTCCAACCCCCCTGCCATGGGCAGGGACATCTTCAACTAGATTAGGTTGCTCAAAGCCCTGTCCAACCTGGCCTTGAACACTTCCAGGGATGGGGCATCTACCACCTCTCCGGGCAACCTGTTCCCATGTCTCACCACCCTCATCATAAAACCTTCTGCCTTAAGTCCAATCTAAATTTACTTTCATTCAGTTTAAAATTATTGTCCCTTGTCCTGTCACTCTAGGTTCTGGTAAAAACTCTCTCTCCATCTTTCTTATAAGCCCCCTTTAAGTATTGAAAGGCCACAATAAGGTCTCCCTGGAGCCTTCTCTTCTCCAGGCTGAACAATCCCAACCCTCTTGGCCTTTCTTCCAGCTCTCTGACCATTTTTGTGGCCCTCCTCCAGACCTATGATAACAGGTCCATCTCTTTCTTGTGCTGTGGGCCCCAGAGCTGGATACAGTACTCCAGGTGGGGTCTCACAAGAGCGGAGCAGAGGGAAAGAATCACCTCTCACCACCTGCTGGCCACATTTCTTTTTATGCAGCCCAAGATATGATTGGCTTTCTGGGCTGCAAGTGCACATTGCTGGTTCATATCCCATTTTTCATCCACCAGTAGCCCCAAGTCCTTCTCTGCAGGGCTGCTCTCAATCCATTCATACCCCAGTCTGTATTGATATTTTGGATTGCTTCATCCTNGGTGATAAAACACCGAACCAGGTTACGCAGAGACAATAAGGATTATCTATCCTTGCAGATGTTCAGAACTCATCTGACCAAGGCCCTGAACAATCTGCTCTGACTTTGCAGTTGGCTCTGCTTTGAGGCCAGATCACTTCCCAGAGTTCCACTTCAACCTTTCTTTTTTTTCTGTGATTATTGTATGATTATTCTAACTCCAAGTTTAAAGTATTCTATTTTTAGCTGTGTTTTTAGCCATGACTGACCCTTACTGGTCCAGCCTAATACATTAGCACTGAGGCTGCTACAAGAGTTAAAAGGTTCACACAAGATTTATAAAACTATTGGTCTCACACAAGCTTATCTGACCCATAAAGTTAGCAAATAGTTAGCAAAAGCCCTTCGAGAATGCAAAGCACTTTTTCCATGGGAGCTCTAGATCAGATTGGCATGGACTAGCTGATAGAAAGTAACAGACAAAGGAGGAGACTCTAGTACCAAGGTAGGAATAAAGCTAGGAATGGTTTAAATAGCTATACAGGAAATAGGAGAGGAGCTAAACCTGTTTAAATAAGGGATGGGCTAGAAAGTATGGAAACTTTGGCAGCACTGGGCCAAAAGCACCGGACGACGGGCTGACAGAGCTGAAGGAAGCCACAGACAGAACTTGAAGAAAGTCTCATAAACAGCAGCAGCAACAAACCAGTTTGTGTAATGAGTGACACTGAACTGTGAACAAAACATCAAGGCATCATACCCATTATCACCCTGCCATAGGCAGTTTTAGCTACAAGGGACTCAAAAAGTGGCATGACTGTGTAACAAGAGCTATGCTAATGAGAACAAATAGCAACTACATGGAGGTATTCTGGGTTAAATCATATGAGCAGTTATGTCTAAGGTTAAAAAAATTGTTCAAGTCGCAAGGCAACATGACCTAGAGAGATAATAACACAGAGTAAATCAATCAAAATCTCATTTATATAGAATTTCATTCATGTAGCAGATTCTTTCAGTTAGTTAAACGCTGTGCAGATGGAAAGGTGATGCAGAAGGATCTTATAATACAGCTTAGAAAGGTGGCAGATGAGTTGCAAGGTAGCTAGAGTAACAGTAATAAACAAAGTATGAAGTAATGTACTAAATTAAAAATAGAATCATAGAATCATAGAATGGTTTGGGTTGGAAGACCTTTAAAGATCATCTAGTCCAACCCCCCTGCCATGGGCAGGGACATCTTCAACTAGATTAGGTTGCTCAAAGCCCTGTCCAACCTGGCCTTGAACACTTCCAGGGATGGGGCATCTACCACCTCTCCGGGCAACCTGTTCCCATGTCTCACCACCCTCATCATAAAACCTTCTGCCTTAAGTCCAATCTAAATTTACTTTCATTCAGTTTAAAATTATTGTCCCTTGTCCTGTCACTCTAGGTTCTGGTAAAAACTCTCTCTCCATCTTTCTTATAAGCCCCCTTTAAGTATTGAAAGGCCACAATAAGGTCTCCCTGGAGCCTTCTCTTCTCCAGGCTGAACAATCCCAACCCTCTTGGCCTTTCTTCCAGCTCTCTGACCATTTTTGTGGCCCTCCTCCAGACCTATGATAACAGGTCCATCTCTTTCTTGTGCTGTGGGCCCCAGAGCTGGATACAGTACTCCAGGTGGGGTCTCACAAGAGCGGAGCAGAGGGAAAGAATCACCTCTCACCACCTGCTGGCCACATTTCTTTTTATGCAGCCCAAGATATGATTGGCTTTCTGGGCTGCAAGTGCACATTGCTGGTTCATATCCCATTTTTCATCCACCAGTAGCCCCAAGTCCTTCTCTGCAGGGCTGCTCTCAATCCATTCATACCCCAGTCTGTATTGATATTTTGGATTGCTTCATCCTAAGTGCAGGACCTTGCACCTGGCCTTGTTGAACCTCATGAGGTTCACATGGGCTCAAGCCTGTCAAGGTCCCTCTAGATGACATCCCTACCCTCAAGAGTATCAACTGCACCACTCAGCTTGGTGTCCTCAAACTTGCTGAGAGTGCACTCAATCTCACTGTCTATGTCATTGATGAAGATATTAAACAGTATTGGTTCCAGTACAGACCCTTGAGGGACACCGCTCATTAGCGGTTTCCACTTGGACATTGAGCCGTTAACTATAACTCTTTGGAGGCAGCCATCCACCCAATTCCTTATCCATCTAACAGTCCATCCATCAACCCATATGTCTCTAAGTTAGTAGCAGGAATGTTGTGTGGGACCGTATCAAAGAACTTACAGAAATCTAAGTAGGTGACATCAGCAGCTCTTCCCTTGTCCACTGGTGCAGTCACTCCACCATAGAAGGTCATGAGATTAGCCAGGCATGATTTTCCTTTGATGAAGCCATGTTGGCTGTCTCTAATCACCTGTCTTCCATATGTTTAGATACAACTTCAGGAGGATCTGTTCCATGATCTTCCCAGGCACAGAGGTGAGGCTGACTGGTCGGTAGTTCCCTTATTAACCTTTTTAAAAATAGGTGCAATATTCCTTTTTCTCCAGCCACTGGAGACTATGCCTAACTGTGAATATAAAATACTCTAACCTGTGTTTATGTGATGTTGAACTTAAGGCAGGCAGTTATAACTTAAAAAAGAGATCTTGGAATAACCACTGCCACATGTTATAATCATTACCTCAATGTGCAGAGGAATCAAAATAGGCAAAAAACCCCATTTGGGGAACATCAGAAACGATGTTGAGAGCAAAATAGAAGGCGTCATTTTGCTGTTATATAAAAACACAGCATGCCCACATTGGGAGTGCTATCTGCAGTTCTAGTCTTCACTTCTCAAGAAAGACATATTAGAGTTAGACAAGATAAAGAACAGGCAACCAAAGTGATGGAGGTATAGAACAAGTGTCTTGTGAGGGGAGGCTAATGAGGCTGGGACTCCTCTTTTTGGATAAGAGGGATCAGGGTCTGACTAAACCTTACAAAATCATGATAGGGTGAATATAGGTTTGTTATTCACAAAGTCCAGCAGTTCTGTAATTAGGGGGCACTTACTGAAACTAGTAAGAGTTTCAGTGATCAAACAGAAAAGAAAGGTTTCCTGGTTCATTTTGTTGTGTTTGGTTTTGTTTTGTTTTAAACAGCAAATTATACAGCTCTAGAATAGTTACCATGAGAGGCTTCAGAAGCAGACAAAACCAACATGTTCAAACGGAGTTTAACAAATTCACAAGCAAGAGAACAAAGCAGATACTAAAGCATATAGACAAGGTTGTATTTTCTACCATCACTAATCCAGTGCATAGTGCATAAAAAAGGAATTTAAAGAGTTGCAGCAAGTGGTAGGACTTGCATATTATCTGACAATAGCTTTTCCTGTTATGGCTGTCAGATGAACTCTACAAGTTGTATGGAAAACTCTTGGTCTGACCCAGTTAAGCATTTCTCATGTACTTTTGTGTTAAGATTATGTGATTATAGGGTCATTTCAAATCAGACTTAGCACTAGAATATATAAGAGGTCCTACATACATGCTCCTAACAAGACTTATAGATATTACAGAAGATGAAAAATTCTTCTTGCACTAGGAAGTTATAGGTGTTAATACTCCCTTTCTCTTGAACTTTTCTGGATGCAATGATATCCTCAGAAGTAGAGTTTTACATATGTGAATGTTTGAAAGGCCCAGCACATCAAAAGTATTAAGTACCATCTTCATTTTCTTGGTATTGATTAACAAATGGGGCTCTGTATTTCTCCCCACTTTCCCTTGAACCCTTCTCATTGCTTCTTAATTTTATGTTCAATGTGTACTAAATACAAAAGTGAAAAGTAATTATGTGAAGTAAAAAGTTGTAATTTGTGCCCATCTAGAGCATAAACAATTTTCTATATTTTATAACCAGGTATAATTGTAGATGTGATCTAACATTGCACCTAAGATAAACTCAGAAAAGTGAGTTTTCAAGAACATTATCTCATCTGTTTAGTTGTTTGCTTGGGTTTTGTTTCCCTTTTTTCCTGGAACACAGTGATTTATAATTGCTTTTGTCTTATTGTTTAAAATCCCCTTTACTCTCCTATTTTAGCTATTTTAGCTAATATTTTCCCATAATACAGAGCCTGACTGAAATCTCTGACATTGGAATAGAAATAATTTCACAGTAAATCTTGCAGTTTGTGGCTTAGTCAGCAAATAGTCTGGCTGAACAAGTCAGAATATTAGCTTTAAGAATACTCTATTATAGTAGGTTTTTGTCAGGTAAAGCCAATCATAGATGTGTCTATGGATCTCACAGTTCTCTGTAACGTGGAACCACAGTGGAAACCAGAGGCAAATATATAAGAGCTTTTAGAGTTTTCCATTATCTGATGCAAATTTGTAAAAGCTGACCCAATACTAATTAGAAGAGGGAAAAGAAGATAATTTCTAAAAGATCTGGAAACATGATTGTAAATGTCTTCCTTGTCCAAAATATTCCAGTGCCACAAATAGCCATGTCATCCTTCTATCTTCTCCTAGTGGTGTCATTAAAATATCAAATCTGGATTAATGAATANAAATCAAAATTCGATTAGTTAATAAATGTAGGTAGGGGGGGGGGGGAAGAAAGAACAAGAGAATAGACTACTAGTCTCAGAGTAGAAAATCTTATACTACTCATGTTATCTATGGACCACCAAAAACTGTCATTAGCTGACTGCTCACCGTTAATGGTTTAGATGCTTGGAGGCATTAGCAATTAAAGATTAGTTCTTTTGCCCCATAATTCAAAGCATAGGTATGAAAATAAAGAAAAAGTCAATTTATTCAGTTATGATTGGCATTGATGCTATTATTAATACATTTCAACCAGAGCAAGAAAAAGCTGCAACTAAGTCTCAGCAGTCTATAAATCCACATGCAAAATTTCTTTTTTCACTAGACTTAGGAAAACACCTGTTAGGAAGTGGCAGTTTTCATTACTACTCCAAGAGTTGCTCAGGCGTTAAAATATATGAGGTTTGGCAGTGCTGATTCATCAGGTAATAAATCTGTTTCCTGCATTAAAATAGAGACCAAGGAACAAAGGATTGCAATATAAGGAGAGAAGTGCAAATGAAAAAATAGAAGAAAATTAAATTTCTCTGACATAACATGCATGAATGTATTTGTATGCTATCATCTACTGATAGTACTGTCTATCATGAGGTGAAAAAGCATTGAATAGATTGACTTAAAATATATATAGGCCAGATAACAAAGAAAAAACCAAAAGATGAAAGCCAATATTTTCTGATTAAACAGGCCTTTTGCTAAAACTAAAATAGGTCATTCTGACTTTAAGCATATGCTTCAGCTAGAATCAATAATGATTAATTACATTTGTATTGACAAGAACATACTAATAATTAAGCTATTATCAGAGTTTCACTGTATGAAATAAAAAGAGAATGTCCCAATTAATGTTTCCCATTATGAAAAGTAATTATTCTATTTTACCAATTTCTATGCTTAGCAGTACACATATTAGACCAAACACCGTTAATAATCACGTCCCATACTCTATTCATTTCTTTAATATAATCTTTTCTTTGTTGTGTAATTAAAGATTTATGTACTTGTATAGCTAGTTGTGGAATTGTGTAATGGCAGTATTTTATTCTTGCAACATGCTATTTGTCTTTACTCAGGAGGAACAATTATAGACAAATATTTATATAACTGAAAACATTACTTGGTGAATTTTGGGACATTTCAGCAAAATTCATCAGCTGATTTTTCAGTTAACAATTCAACAATATTCATCCTGATCTAATTGTGAGGCATATCATTTTACTACTAGTAATACAATTTACATTGCTTTTATTTCTATTAAAACTGTAGAAGTAATAAAGTTGCAAGAAAATGAAAATAGATCCTCTTCTCTCTCTTAACCAATCAATGAAGTGATTTAATTAAAATGTGTTAAGTCAAAATCCTTTCTCAGCCTATTCAGAGATGAACAACTTCACACCTATTACACACAGTTAGGTCAGTTATACTGGTGATGGTAATTCAGCTGGATACAATGGAATTTGTTTCTCATAGTCAAAGAGATAAGAAATATTTTGATTTACGAGAAGCATTAACTTAGATGACAAATCAATCAAGTTTGTTCACTTTGGCTAATGCATGAAGCCTATTCAAATGCCTGGTCTGTAATAGAGGATTCCCATATTCTTACAGTCCCAATTCAAAGATCTCAGATCTCTGATCGACTTTGAGCCATTAACATAAAGATATCAGATTAGTTTTACTTTTCTTCAGGAGGATTATTCTGTGGGAAATGATATTTCTGTAGCTCCTCCATATCTTTTTTACACTTGACAGCCTTTCTTCATATTATAGCATTAATCATTTCCATAAAATCGTGAGAAGAAAAGCAGACCGAGCTCAATATATATTGTTAAAGAAAAGAAAAAACTACTATTTCTGGAACAAAGTTTATGTTCTTTATACAATTGAGTGCACTGTGAAGAAATGTATTTAAATAGTTTCTATTATTAAAAGCAGTACTGGAAAGAAGAAGCTTCTTTTCCTTTTTTTATGAAATGTAATTTTAATTTTTTTTAAGCACTTTCTGTTGCACAGCTGTTAGTATTTCAATATTTGGTTTTTTTCCTGTAATTTAGCCATAATCCCTGTGTATTTGTTAATGAATCTACTTGGAATGCATTTGGAAGCCAAGGGAACTGACTTATACTTAGTAATGTACTGGTTGGTACAGCTCAGGTGAATACTGCCCTAAGCCCTGCTCCATCTGACAAAGCACCACGCTTGCAACAGACATGGCTAAGCAGAATACATATTTGCCCTTGGGCCGTCACAGTTTGCAGACAGAATATTAAAGTAGCATTGGTTCTCCTTAGTCCACCAGCAGATTTGTGTCAGCTTCCTAAATTTCTTTAAGCAGCTTACATTAATATTCTAGGCTGTAGACATGTTAGGAGTGAACAAGTATCCCATTCAGGATAGATTCAGGACACCCATGCTCTTGGAAAAATAAGTTTTGTCAGATGGTCAAGGTAAAGAGCTAGGACTGCTTACCACTTCAGCCATCCCAGATACTTCTGGCTGTGAATTAGCACCTCTGCAATTCTCCATCAGTCTCTTTTCATAGAGGACAGGACACCATCAAATTCTATATCGCATATCCAAGGGAGCTTAGTAACCAGAACTCTTTTAATCTCAAAACCACAGAACATCATACCTACAAGCTAACTTTTAGGAAGGAACTTTTATGTCATACAGTCTAATTCTGCACTTGGACCAAACCGAATGATAAGTCCCAAGGGAGTGAAAGACATGAGTCTTACAAGCAAACTCAAACCAGTGAGCATCAAGATGACAGTGAGGAAGGGAACACTCACAGATGAGACTGATCACACTCAAACTGTTCTTTCGTCTCTGTGCTTCAAGATTGTTTGTTAGTTTGTGAAACTTCCAATTGCATTCCTTCATCCTTTCTCTCATTGTCCTTTTTTGGAAGTGACACAATAAGAACTTTTTACCTCAAGAAGAACATTTATTTGCTCTTTTGTTTGTGGGGGGAGCTAGAAGAGGGGAAGAGGCAGAAAGCAGAAAATCTGATGAGAGTGCAAGTGCCTTCTTATGAAGTGCACACTCTGTGTGCACACACAGTGGACAAACTCACAATATTTTCATTACTGGGGAAGAGACTCAGGAAAAAGGCCTAGGAGAAAGAAAAAACCAGACTAGGTAGAAGTTCTTTGGTTAATGACTTGATTTTCAGAAGTACTGAGCCTTAACTTATCTTCTGAAGTCAGTGGGAGCTGCAGATGATTCACTTATTGTGAGTGATGCATAGGTACTTATACAAGAAAAGAAGTTTTTCGTACATAAAGACATCATTTGCACCTTTGTTTCTGTTGAAATAAACGAACAGGTCTATTAGGATTTGCGAGCCTACTGTAGGCAGTCAGATGAGAAGCATATGGCCTAAACACTGCTAGCTTTACTCACATCTTTTTAGCAAAGGATTGCCCTCCCAGTTGAAAAAAAATATTAGGCTGTTATCTTTATTTTAGGAATATCTATTTCTGTGGACTATTTCTGAAGTTCCTGAGAGTTTAGGTATTCAGTCTTTCTGGACACCATCTGTTTAGATACCTAAAAATGCATTAGAATTTCACCTTTACCTTCTGCTACTTAGCATTTGTTGCTTGACACTGTTGGCAGAGATGTTTTTAATATTATTTGTCCCTAGCTTCTTATTGAGTTCCCTTCTATTTCTAGTCTCCCAAAATTTGTATTAATAGGAAAGATGCATATTTCTACTGGGCTGCTAAAGAATACCACCTGAAAGGTGCCTTGTTTTGTAAAGTACCTAGTTTCTGAATAGATGTTAGGCATCTAAAAATACGCCAATAGTCATTAATCCTTTAAGAAATCATGAAGGATAATGTTAATGAGTTAATTATCCATTTCTATTAAAATTATCCCCATAGGTAAAATATAACTGGTTTTACAGCAAAATGGTGCCAGTGCCATCCAAGGCCGTTTTATTTTGTACTTTAAGTCAAGAATGTCAAGACACGTAAGTGGTAGTGGGATGCCAGGGGAAGGTACATGACCAAAAGCCTTCTTTTTACTCCATAACCTCTCATCTTCAGGTGACATCCTAAATCACTGTCACTGTCAGAAGGCTACAGTGAACAGTGGCATTATTTCCCTGGCTACATAAAATACCACCTGGTATTTTACATAAACTACATGGTAAATCATGGTAACACTACAGTGTTATTTTACAATAACACTGTAAATAACCTGTGTCTTGACCATAAATCTGTATCATCAGTAACAGTCTTAGCAACAATAGCAACTCTGAGACTAAAAAAATCTCCCTCTAAAAATGTTCTTGGTATTCCGGCTTTGCCTAGTGTCTAGTAACTGTATCCTCACCTGCTCTATGAAAATGAACTCTGAATAAATACTTGAGAAGGGTGGTTTAAATACTTGATAACATTGGTACTCAAGAGTCACTATATTTTCTGATTCAAAAATGAATGCATGCACGGGCATCTTCCCGTACTGCTCTTTTATTATCATTTAAGTAACTCCCAACAATACAAAAGCAACCAACTACTGAGTTTTGATACAAAAGCAAAATATATATATTTCTCAGGTCCTGGCCACAATTTATTCCTGAAGTTACTCAGAGAACTTGAGGAATAAAAAGAACAGACAGAAAACAAATGGATGGTCTTGGATAGAGCACTTTTTTTCTACATATTGCAGGGCACTAATAGTTGTATCTGTCCAGACTGCCGGTACAGGAAAATTCATTAACTTTACACCAGATATGGTAATCAGGGTATATGACTTTTTCATGTTTGGTATTCTGCTGTGTATATTAAAGCCAGTATATAAAATAACCACCCATTTTTCAGCAGGAGTTTTAACTGTCATGTTCAAAATTCAATGTGTTTTTCAATGTGCTCCTCAGAAAGCTGTTAAGGGAGTTTAGAGCAATACCTGCCACTTTCTTACTGTCATTCTATTCAGTATCCCTTAAATACTATAAAAAGTATCTACTAAAAATTCAAAACTGTCCTAAAATCAGCATATCACCTTCTGCTTTACCCATTCTACCATTCTGTATTTTATTCACAGTTAGCTTTTTCTTTGTTGCTAGCCATTCCAGAAAGAGTTAAAAAAAAATACAGAGATTTCAATTATTTCATGTTTCTATTTGCACATAACACATAAGGAGATTTTTTTTCTTGTACTGACTTTAAAGATTCATGTATGCTTTTACTGAGTGGTTAGATTTTTCTTTTTTTTTTAAGATTTAGCAAAGCCCTGCCAGAAGACATTTAATGCTGTCATCGATATTCGCTCTACTGTCAGGGATATTAAACTGAGAAGAAAGACCTGGCACACTGACTTTCTCTTGAAGCTTTGATGGTATGTTGGCTGCAGTTTAGCAGTGTGAAAATAGTGTTGCACTGCAAGCAAAAACAGGGAATTTTCTTCTTGTTAATTTAGAAAAGTGATGAGGAAAAAAGTCAGCTTCAGACCACATAAGCTTTACAGATTAAAAAGATTGCAATTTTTGTTTCATTTTTCAAGTAAAAATCTATCCCTGTTCTTTTGTCAAAATTAACTATATTGTTATAGGGCACTGGACATTAAGAGGCTATTTTAGTTTTCAGAATCGCAAGGGCTTTTATTCCTTGTGATTCAGTTTCATTCCTTTACCTATTCAGTAGCATTGACCTGTTAAAGAGAAAATGTGCAAAACATCTAATTTTAACATATTCAGTAGACAGCAATGAACCTGAAAAAGAGGAACTGGTTTATAAAGTATGTATGTGTGAGAGATCTAAGTACCAGCAACTGGAAAGATCTGGCTTTGTTCCTACTTCCAGTGACTGTACATGTGTGTACATATGTGTGCATGTGTAATTCACTAGCAAACTTCAAGTTAAACTAGAAGGTGTGTTGGAGGAGACCTGCATCTGGAAAAATTGCATGCATGAGCCAGTGGCTGAGTAAAGAGGCCAGGGTCTGAGAATGGTATTACATGGATGTAGAGGCCATGCTGATATTCAAAGGAGCTGTGAATATGACTGTGCTTGCAAACTGAGAGAGCGAAGGCATGTGTGTTTTCACTAGTGAGCTTCAGTCCTGGTCAACCGGAAAGAAGGAACGGGGCTTGACTGTCTATACTTATCTGTTATGTGGGCTTTGGTAGTGATATGTGTGGGTGCTGCTAAAAGCAGTGGCCTGTCTGTGGCAATCTGGGTGGCCAGCCATGTGTTAGTGGTGTGCACATGTGTATGTGTGTATACTTCACTAGGATACACAGTCAGCCTCTTTACTAGCCAAATTGCAAGCAGCCATGCACATCAGACAGTGACAAAGTCTCAGGGGTCCCAGGATGGTCTGGGCTTTGGGTACAAGGAAGGGGAAGCACGAGTCCTGGAACACCTGGATTTGGTGGCTCCCTTAACATCCTTAACAGGTTTAGTGCCCTGGTAGCTGAGGAGGGGCTGGGAGCTCTATCCAGTGAAGCATCTGAGCTGGCTGAGGCTGAGCCATGCAGCAGCTGCAGGAGCAAGCAGCAGGGGAACTGCTGTAGGGGATGGAGGTTGATCTCATTGGGATCACAGACATATGGTGTGATAGCCTACAAGACTGCAGTATTGCAGGGTTACACAAGTCCTTTACGAAGGATAGTCCAGGAAGGAAAGGAAGGTGAGTCACTCTTGATGTGAGAGAGCAGCTGGAATATGTGGAGCTCTGCTTAGGGATGGATAGTGAACCAGCTGAGAGCTTATGAGTCAGGATCAGTGGGCAGTTGAACATATGTGATGTTTTAGTCAATATCTGCTACAGGCCACCTGATCAGGCAGAAGTAGATGAGGTCTTCTTCAAACAACTGGAAGAATCCTCATGTTTGCAGGTCCTCATCCTGATGGGAGACTTTAACCACCCTGATACCTGCTGCAGGTATTGTAGGGCATATCCAGGAGGTTTCAGGAACGTATCGACAATGACTTCCTGACACCGATGACCGAGGAGCCAATGACAGGAGATGTTGTGCTGGACGTGACACTTAAAACTAAGGAAGAACTAGATGAGAATGTGAAGGTCAGGGGCAACCTTGACTTCAGTGACCATGAAATGTGAAATTCAGGATCCTGAGAGGAAGGAACAAGGCAAAAAGCAGGACCATAGCTTTGGGCTTTAGGAGAGCAAACTTGGGCCATTCAAGGATCTGCTTGGAAGAATCCCATGGGATACAGTCCTGAAAAAGAAATGTGTCCAGGAGAGCTCTATGATTGCCTAAGATCACCTCTTCCAGTATCAAGAATTGTTCATCCCAATGTTCAGGAATTCAAACAAAGGTGGCAGAAGGCCTGCGTGGATGAACAGGGAGCTCCACAAAGATGCAAAACAAGCGTACCTGAGGTGGGAGCAAGGTGAGGTGGAAGCAAGGTAAGGTGGCACAGAGAACTATAGAGATACTGTGCAAGTATGCAGGGATAGGCCTGGGCAAGCCCAGAACCCACCTGTAATTGAATCTGGTGACAGACATGAAGAGCAACAAGAAGGGCTTCTACAGGTACATCAGCAGTAAAAGGAAGACTAGAGAAAATGTGGGCCCACTGCTGAATGGGGCAGGAGATCTGATGACAAAGAACACGGAAAAGGCTGAGATACTCAGAAGGAGAAGGTGACTGGAATCAGTCAGCGAGGATTTACAAAGAGAAAATTATGCCTGAACAACTTGATCACTTTCTATGCTAAAATGATGAACTCAGTGGAGGAGGGAAGAGCAGTGGATGTTGTTTATCTTGACTTCAGCAAGGCTTTCAACACCATACCCTGTAACATCCTCATAGACTAACTGTTGAAATATAGAATAGCTGAGTGAACAGTGAGGTGGACTGAAAACTGGCTGAAATGCCAGACTCAAAGTATTGTGATCAGTGGCACAAAGTCCAGCTGGCAACTTGTTACTAATGGTGTAACCCAGGGGTCAACACTGGGTCCAATACTGTTCAGACTCCACCTAGCCAATGGGACAGAGGACACCCATCAGCAAGTTTGCAGATGATACAAAACTGGGAGGAGAGGCGGATACCAGATGATACAGACCTTGACGGGCTGAAGAATTGAGCTGAGAGGAATCTAATGATGTTCAGCAAAGGGAAGTGCAAAGTCCTTTACCTGTGCAAGAACAAACCCAGGTGCCAGTGCATATTGGTGGCTGACCATCTGGAAAACAGCTTTGCTAAGAAATGCTACAAGTCCTGGTGGAAACCCAGTTGCACGTGAGCCAGTGATATACCCTCATGGCAAAGAAGGCCAACAGCATCCTGGGTTGCATTATGCAGAGCATTGACAGCAGATTGAGAGAGGTGATTCTTCCCCTCCATTCATCGCTGGTCATGGCGATGGTGAGCACCCATCTGGAGTGCTGTGTCCAGCTCTGGGCTCCCCAGTGCAAGGGAGACTTGGACTTACTAGAGTCCAGTGTAGGGCCAGAAAGATGATTAAGGGACTGGAGCATGTGTCACATGAGGAGAGGCTGAGAGAGCTGGGACTGTTCAGCCTGGAGAAGAGAAGGCTCAAAGAGGGATCTTATCAGTGTGTATGAATACCTGATGAGAAGGGGCAGAGAAGACAGAGCCAGACTCTTCTCAGTGGTGCCCAGCCAAGGAACAAGAGGCAATGGGCATGAACTAAAATACAGGAATTTTGTTTAAACATCCCCCCCCAAAAAAATACTTGTGTGGGTGGTTGAGCACTGGGACAGGTTGCCTAGAAAGCTTGTGGAATCTCCACCCTCAGAGATATTCAAAACCTGACAGGACATAGCTCTAATCAATCTGCTCTAGTAGACACTCCTTTGTGCAGTTAGATTGAGGTAGATGATTGTAGGTCCCTCTCCACCTCCGCTCTTCTGTGATTCTGTGATTCTTTGAAACAGGGGGATGCTTGGGACTTTCTGTGTGACAGTTTTAACACATTATTAATGTGGATTTCTGTACGTAGGAATGAGTGTGTTTAAATACTGCAAATCAGCAGAAAGAAGTGTACCTTGATTTAAAGGCTAGAAGGTAGAAATACTTCCTTGAACAATTTGACAGATTTCCCTGACAATTTGAAAGATAAGATTGTAATATTCTATCTAAATTGAGATGAAAAATATGCTGGCTGTATCACCTATCTAACCACTCAAAAATAGTTGAGAGTCACATTTAACCAGAAGCTGAAAGTCTTACAGACTGTAACAACCAACCAAAGAAGATAAGTAACCTCCAGTAGTCATCTTTCCTTAACCTACTAGCAAGCTTCAAATACATCTGGGGGATTCACACACACTACTCATCTCCCCACTGCCTCTCCTAACTTCAAATCTCTATTAGGAACCCGAAATTTTCTCCCTGACAATAGCTCTTAGGGCATCAGACAGAAGGTTTCTCAACGCAACGGCCTTGTTTCTTTCCCTGCTTGGAATACATGAGGGAAGTCTTCAGGACACATTAGTTGTGCTGACTGGTGACCAGGAAGATGCTTCTTTCTGTGCTGCATTGGGGAGGGGAGGTGGTCTTGATTTTCATCTGCTTCATTCCTACCTGTTGACTCATTTGTATTGTTTAATACACTGACATTAAACCCATTTTGTGGACTTAAAATAACATATAATAACATTGTAGTCACTTGTTTGACTCTTTTCACTCTCAGAGGACAGATTGTTGGCTGATGTAAACTGCCATGGCTCCACACTGTGTCTTTGTTAGCACTCATAAAAATTTGGCTCTGAACATTTTTACTGCTTTGAAGCAGAAGAAATTTTGCAAGCTTTATATTTTGTTTAGATAAGAACTGTGAACTGCAGCTGGAAAACCTGTAAGTCTGCACTGGCTTTCTAATGCTGAGTTTTAACTGAAAACTCAAAGAAATGTGTTGCTGCTTCAAAGGTTTTATGTCATCACGTTCTATGGTGATATATGTCTAAGCAATAGTATCTTAGTGTTAATAATGTCACTTGTGGAACACTTCATAAACTGAGAATAAACGTGGGTATTAGTCCTCCTTAGCAATGAATTATATAGTTAAAAAGCTATGTAATTAAAAATCATTAAAATTAAATTAATTAGCTAATTGAGTTAATTTTTAAATGGAAGCTATTAAAAGTGATTAGAAAGAACAACAGGGTTGTAATATCACAATCATACCAAACTACAGAGGATTTCCACTGGTTTTAATTTTACAGAAATAGATTAGTGACGTGACATTTCAGGTTTCATTTTTATTATCCAGAAAAAGACAACAATATCTACTGCCTGCCATTTTTTATGGTTCCCAGCGTAATTTAGTTTATTGTTGTTGTTATTATTATCCTTCTCTCAACTGACCATTCCATTTTTGTGCTTTGCAAGTAACTGAAACCTTAAAAAAAAAACAAACAACAACAATCATGGAAATGAGATAATAAAACAATGGGCCATGTTACAACAATGTATTAGTGGAACTCATAAAGTATATTAAGCATAAACATTTTAATATATTATATTGGCAACAAAGATAAAGGAGAACAATTTAATAAAACAGATCTAGTCTTTTGACAAACATTAAGAATTGAATCTGTATCTCAAGACCTTCTATTTCTATTTGGGGCTTGTTATTATAAACTGCATTTTCTTTATGGTAATCCATAATAAATAATCAAATAAAATATATTAAACACTTTCAGTATTTTTGCATTTGTTGAGCTTTAATATTACAGCTATTTTTGAAACAGGCCTGATACAGTGCACTTACTTTAATTTTTTTCCATATTTTTTTGTCATTGTAGACATGATTTGGTCTAATTTAATGAATAAGTTAAAAAAAAAAATCATCTTGAGAGTTTTTTATTCTGTTTTTTATAGTGGGAATAATGCTAATAAGTCACTATAAATTCAGAGTTAGAGAAGTTTGTTAGGGCTCCTCTTTCCTCCTTCTTGTGGAGTAGAAAGCAGTATAGCAAGTTTCGGACAAGTTCAGAAGGAGGAGTATAAAATTTCCTCTATTGCCCCTTATCCACTTTTTGTAGGCCACTGAAGTGAACAAGGATTTAGGGCCGCTTGGTGCCAATAAGTGATGTTTACAGATTTCTCCCTTTCTGAGAGCCAAATGAACTGATTCTGTGACACAGTCTCACCTCCCACTCCAGGACCTCACTGCGAAGCTACAACAGTAGGGATGACTGGCTGACAGAGACAGACGCAGGGAGGCTCTCACATCCCCCTTGGCAAGTAGTGCAAAGTAAGGCAATTTCCCAGGCACGTAGAGGGTCTGTCCCTGATCCACAGGCTGATATCCCCAACTGACCTTGTCCCATCCCCATGACCCTGCCCAGCTATACCAGGGCTTTGTCTGACCCCAGTTCCCCTTGCTAGGCCTGATCCTGACCCCCACCTATGGGCTGATGTCCCAGCCTGGCCTTGGCCCCTGCCCATCCCCAGGGAGATGTCCAATACCCTGGGCTGGGGCTGCCACTGCCTCCCCCTACCTGCCCTGCTCCCTGGCTGGGGCAGTGGGACAGGCAGCTTGCTGCTGCCTCACCTCTCTACGCAGAACGGTGCAGCATGAGGGACAAAGAAGAAGAACGGGAAGTCCATGGAGATCTGCAGAGGTATGGCATTGCTGAGATTGCAGAGATTTGGTGGGACAGCACAACTGGCAACTGGTTTCTCCAGTGTGTTGAGGGCAATTTTTTGACACAGGTTCTGGTGGGTGTACTGGTTGTGTGACAGCTAATGACAGCCTTGACTGCAGTGATCATGAGACAAAATAGTTTAAGATCCTGAGGGAAGTGGTACACAAATAAACCCCTTGGACATCAGGAGAGTGTATTTAGGCTTCTTCTGATAGGCTGGATCCTGAGGGGGTCTGTCTTGAAGAGCAAAAGAGCACAAATTAAGAGATTTATCTTTAAAAACAGCCTCTTCAAAGCCTGAGACTCTAGCCCAATGTGCAAGAAAATGAGTGGGTAAGGCACAAGCTTCCTTGGCTGAACACAGTACTCTTAAGTACACTACTCTTAAGTACTCTTTTAGTACACTAAAAAAGGAGTTGAAAGGATGTGCTACCAAGGAGGACAAGAGAAGCATTGTTCAGGCATACAGGGATAGAATTAGGAAAAAAAACCACTTTCTGAATATGCACAGGCAGTGGATAGCTGGGGTTTCTGTTGGATGAAGCAAAAAATGAATCGACTTGTGCTCTTGTGCTGAAGGCTAACTGCATATTGGGTTGCAATAGCAAAAGCATAGCTTTCAGGTTAACAGAGACAATTATTCTCTGTATTTAGCACTTATCGAGACACATCTGGAATGTTGTGGCTGGCTTTCAGGCTGGCAATGCTAGAGCTAAAGAAACTAGAGCAAGTCCAGTGGAGAAGCATTAAGAATGTTGGAGGTTAGAGCACATGTTGCACAAGAAGAGGCTGAGAGAGCTGTGTTGTTTAGCCCAGAGAACAGAAAGATAAGGGCTGAAAATTTCAACTGTGTGAAGGAGGGTTACAAAGAAGATGGCCCCAGGCTCTTCACTGTGACATGCATGAGACGATAGGCACAAGCTGCAACAAGGGAAGTTTCCACCAAGCATAAGGAAAAAAAAAGTCCCCATGAAGGTGATTAAACACCAGAACAGATTGTCCAGAGAGGTTTTGAAATGTCAGTTGTTGGAAATATTTTGACTGGTCAAAGTCCTAAACAACCTGAATTACATTTTGGGATTTGACCAGATGATTTCCAGAGGTCCCTTCCAGCATCATTATTGACTCTGATTACTCTGTGATTACTCTAGTTTACGTTAGTACTGAACACAAAAGATGACAAGGAATTGACAAACCTTGCAACACATTCCTTGCAGACACCCTTTATATCATTGGTTGTGGGAGTTAATAGCATTCAAAAATAAAACTGTTTTTTGCAATGTATTTTTCATATCTACTTCAAATAAGTGACAAATAAACTCTCGTACAGGGTGGGGCTCAGTGGAGCCAGATTCAGTGTGGCAGAATTATTTTGGGAGATATTCGCATTCTAAAGGGACTGTTTACTGGAGAACAGTAGTAGGAGTTCATGCATATGCAACAGAAGCTGAAGGCTCGGAAAAGAGATAGAAAGAAAAGTTATTTCCTTCTAGCTAGATAGAATGAGACGCTATCTAATCAGGCCTTATTGGGAGAATGGTAGAATCTACTTAGGTCTAATTCTACTGTACTGAGCTAAAATAGTAGTAATTTGAAAGTATTTTGGCTTTCTAAGAGTCTGCATTTTATAGTTAATATTTGCAGAAGAAAATGTGTACCATTTCTTAAATATCTTGAAAAATTCATTTTGTTCGTGTCGGACAATAGAGAAATAGTAGGCAGCTTTATCATTAGAAAAATCTTTTTCTTCTATATCTTTATGGAATCATTTCAGTCGCATACATATACCACCATAACCATAGGGACATGGTTTAGTAGTGGACAGGTACAGTTGGACTCGATGATCTTAAAGGTCTTTTCCAACCAAATGATTCTCTGATTCTCTAACTGAGTGATCACTGACATCTACAGACTGGAAAACAGAGCAAGGATTATGCTGAAAATCTACCTGCCTGCCAAGTCTCAGAAAGCAATAGGGAAACAAAATATAGAGGCCTAAGACCTGGTCAAATGGGGTTAATTCAATTTCATACTGCAAAGGTTTAAATGCTTCCTCAGTTGCTATGCACACATCAGTTGATATCCACGCAGTTGACATCCACTCGGTTGTAGGTATCGAACCATCTCGACACAGGCACCTATACAAGCTGGTGTCAGGCTGTACAGTGAAAAGACAGAGTTCACTTCTAGCTACTTTGTTGAGGCACAGGATTCTCTCTGTTGTAGTTGGTGTCCTGGCTTCAGCTGGGAGAGAGTTAATTTTTCTTCCTAGTAGCTAGCATAGTGCTGTGTTTTGGATTTAGTATGAGAAGAATGCTGATAACACACTGATGTTTTAGTTGTTGCCAAGTAGTGCTTACCCTAGTCAAGGACTTTCTTTTTCAGCTTCCCATGCTCTGCCAGGTGCGCGAGAAACTGGGAGGGGGCACAGCCAAGGTAGTTGATCCAAACTGACCAAAGGGCTATTCCATACCATATGACATCATGCTCAGTATATAAACTGGGGGGAGTTGGCCTGGGGGCAGCGATCGCTGCTCAGGGACTGGCTGGGCATCGGTCGGCAGGTGGTGAGCTGTTTCATCACTTGTTTTTTTCCCCTGGGTTTTGTTTCTCTCTCTCTCGTTCTCCTTTTCATTTCAATTTTATTACTATGATTATTATTGTTTTGTTTTTTTTTTCAATTATTAAACTGTTTTTATCTCAACCTGTGAGTTTTCTTTTGCCCTTCCGATTCTCTCCCCCATCCCACCGGGGAGGGGGAGGGTGAGTGAGCGGCTGTGTGGTGCTCAGTTGCCGACTGGAGCTAAACCACGACAGTTGGTCAGAGGGACAGCAATAGTGAAGGAACAAGGAAGCCAGCATTCTTTGTAAAGGAGGCTAACCTATAAGAAAGAGATATTAAGAAAAAGAAATGGAAAATGTAGGATGTTTATTTAGAAAGTATCTGCATGTTAAAGAATCAGTAAAATATAATCCTCAGCATTCAGACAGAACTCTGTTTCTGCTGTCAGTTTAGAAAGATGTCAAATAGTGAGCTATAGTAGAAGAGCAAAAGCAAAGCAAATAGAAATTACAATCCAAATTGCACAGGCAGGGTTATGCCAGCCCAAGCCATGATCAGTTATTGAACTTGTATAAGATCCCCACCAACACTTCTTCTTCACAGGCCTACTGAGGCCACTCCCAAAGCCACAGTGCCAGTAAGAAAAATGCTTTTTAAAATACTCCTCCTAGATCCCCTGTGGCAGAACAACTGCACATCTGGCCTCAGATACACTGCTTTAACAGTTAGCGGCACGCTGGCAATGAGTGAGTCTTGCAGTCAGTACAATACTGTTTGTGCCATCCAATGGCTAGAGATTGTGCCAGGAAAGCAAGTGATAGACATTGTCCAATTGACACAGGTGAATATTTGCTCATACTGGATGAGAGAATGGAACTCTTTTCTTTTTCTTTTTTTTTTTTTTAACTAATAAACTGTAGATGTTACTAAAAATTTTCTGAGTACAAGATTCATGCCCATGACCAGAGAGTCTGACATTTGTGCATGGGCAAATATTCCTCGTTGTTTGCAGTGTGATAGTCTTTTCCATTTAAATAACTAGGTGCATAAGGCAGGAGCACACTGAATGAGAGTGTGAGTCACATTTGTGTCCCCAATAAGTCATGAAAATAGCTTCAGTTCAACTCTGCAATGGTTGTGCAAAAATTTAGACAGTTTTCAGCTATGGACAGACTGTATGTTGAATGACCTTGTGGATTTCCATAATGCTTTGGGCGACATACATTTTGATCACACTGAACTCATTGAGCACTGAATGAGAAGAATCTCACTCAGAGGTTACAGATTGAGATCTAGAAAAGGGGCCAGCTCTTTACATATGTATTTGAATTTTCCTTGCATAGTGAAGCTGAAGGTGCTTTGCTTGTTACCCACCATCTCAAGTCCCACTATGTTTCATTGATGCATACTAACTATTCTAATCCAGAACTAGACTTAGACAGTGAATCTGTTCTTATGGCATGCTATGCTCAACATTTAATGATCCATAGCTGACAGTGACTGAGGGCCACTGAAAGCAAAATGACTGTAGTGTGTGTGCACAGAATACTCCAGAGATGGTTACTGTAGGATACTGCTAGGATTTCAATACCACGTCGTACATAAACTGTGTCATTCTAACACAATCGTATTTAAATGCAGAGAGAACAGTTGCTTGATTTGACACTGTTTCTGCAACCACACTGGCCTTTAATTCTGGTGAGAATTAATTTCTCCAAGCACATCTGAACACCTATTTTACTAGATGGTGGTAATATTACTTATTTTTAATGTAGTCTGATTATTTTCATTATAAGATGCTGCTTTCATTTGCTCAGAATATCGATAAACTTCATCTATTTGGGTATACATTTCCCATTCCCAATGATTGCTTCAGATTGATTTTCTTTGTGCTTTTCTTTTCTTTGTTTTTAAATTTAATGTTGTATAAAACAGTTCATTTATTTCTGATAATGAAAGTAGAAAAGAATATATTGTTTGCCAATGTTAAATTATTGCCAGCCTTTTTTTAAGACGTAGAATAGCATCACACTTCAGAGCAGTTATTTGGAAATTGGTTTGGAGTGGCCTTTGTTTGAAAGATATTAATTTAGTCTTCTAATCTGTTAGAAGCTTTTCAAAAACTAAAGTTAATATACAACATAAAGATGATTAGCAACTATTGTGTCAGACATCTTTGCTTATGTAGAACATTCTCTATTCTAGTATAAAGGAGGACTTTCCATATTCTAGTATAAAGGAGGACTTTTCATATTCTAGTATAAAGGAGGACTTTTCAGTTTGCAGCTCCAGGACATTGTTAACCTACAGTTGTAGATTGTTGATGATGTGCTTCTAGAGATCCTAATACTGAGCTCTGGCAGAAAGAAACTGCCTAGTTCAAGTGAAATCCAGTCCAGAACAGAGAGGGTAAATGGAAGAATGGAATGGAAATAAAAGTGTGGATTTAGCATTGAAACAGGCAGAGTGAGAAGAAAAGTAAATTTGAGCCTTGAGTTTCAACAACTAATTGGTCATGGAGACAAAGGATAGCAGTGGGAAAGTTGGGAAAAGCCAGAGATTATTTTTTCACAAGTAGCTTTTCATCTCATATAAAACATACTGCACAGCTTCAACAGAAATGCCCAGTGTTGTGCAAATTGACCTATGCATAATTGTCCATCCCCATTTTATCCTTTGGCCATGAAGCAAGTGCCATGGTATAGTGTCTTTTAAAGCATAAACTAAGGCTGACCAAAATAAAATTAAATCTGCAACTGTCTATAACCACCTGGATGTTGGAGGGAGAGATGGGACATGATAGAAAACACAAATAAGTCTTTTCTAGGGCACCTGAAATGTAAAACATGTAGGCACTAAGACAGCAGGAAAGTATTTTCTGTTCTCCAAGGTAGTAGACTATTGCTAAGCTCCACAGTCCCTGTCCCTGGCAGACTTTAACAGTACTGTTTCTAGGAGGAAACTGGGGAGAGATTAGGATTAAGTAAAAGTCAGTAAGAAAATGAAAAGTTTAATACACCTAGCATTCAATAATTAATTGTATTAGCAGCATAAGTTAATAGGATAATTCAGTCTAGAAGGAACCTAAGGTGTTTTCTAGCCCAACTTTCTGCTCAAACCAGGATCAACTGATAGATCAGGCCAGCTTGCCCAGGCCTGTATCCAGCTGGGTCTGGAAAACTCCAAGGCTGGAGATTTCACAACCTGTCTGGGCAGCCTGTTCCAATGCTTGACTCTCCTAATAGTGAAAAAAATTTTCCTATATTCAGTCAGAACATTACTTGCTTCAAATTATGCCTCTTTTTGTCATACTTTTAGAGAGTAAATGATTAAACAACAGAAACATTTTACAGAGATAAGCTACAGCTAGAAAACAGGAAAGATTTCAAATGATTTATGAAAAGGTCATATGTTTAAAAGAAGAAATATAAGCCATTGGTCTCATATTGTTTGTAGGTATTATCTATCTAGATGACAGTTATCCTATCTATATTCACTCTTTAGTACATTATTTGCTATAGTAGCTAGTAGTTTGAAACAAAATGGGACTATTTGGGTGATAAGGTATGAGGGGAAAAAACATTATAGTATATACTACTCTTTAAAACCAGGAAAACAGTTTGTCAGGTATTAACAAAGGTAATAGAGCACTTGGACAGATTCTAATTCCTCTGTGTATGGAATAGCACCCTACTCCAAGAGAAAACCATCTTACAAAAGTTGGGGAAACTCCTTTGACCTCAGGGGGATGTGGAAGTGTTATGAGAAGACCTGGATCATCAGCTCCAGTGGAATAAGACTCAGTTCTTCATGGACAAGGACATCTGCATTTAGCCCTGAAGATGCCCTGAGCATTCTTTTCAGTTAAGAATGGTGTGTTTAGTAGATCACCAACACTGACCTACAGACTTTATGATTTTCTTTTTCTTATTATTAGAAAGATCTCAAAGAAACGAAAAGTATGCCTTGCCCTCTCCAACATGTACTCGTCAACTGCAATGAACCTCGTGCTATATCATAATTAAAAGAAAGGTTTGTGAAAATTGCTATAAGTAGGATAGGTTTACATTTCTGATTCAGAAAAGTAAAACAGAAATTTGTAAAATGGAAATTATTAATGGATTCAATATTATCATCTCACTGTTAATGGGTTAAATAAATTATTGGTATAGACATTCCCTTAGCTATTTAAAAATAGCAAGAGTATCTCCAATTATTCATGTTTAATATTGCTCAGTGAATGAGGGTGAATCTTTGACCCTGTTAATGCCTTGTTAGAAATGAGATGGATATCTAGAATTTTGGGGATCACACAGTCCTATTATAGCAGCTATATAAGAGTACTTAGGCAAGAAGAGTTATAGAATAATTAGAACCACTTAAAGCTAGGGCTTTTTAGCTGGTGGGGTTCTAAACAGAAAATTTTGAAATAGTCTTTGTACATGTATGTATGTGGATGCACATGTATGTCAGAGCATATAATACAACAGAGGTTTAAAGAATGACACCATACAAAACAAGATCACTACAGGTTATTCATTATCAAGATAATACTTAGAGTATTATTTGTTATGTGTTGGAAAAGAAATAATGACCTCCTTGCTGAAGGATCTTGTAATTTGTTCCCTATTGTCCTTTTTTACACTACGAGTTACCAAATGCCCAACTCTGTGAGCTTGGGGATAACCAACAAAATCCCAGCTCAGGCCTATGACACAAGCAAGTTTTCTCATATTTCCTATGCATTGTGGTACAGATTGTTGCAAAAGCACCTGCACAATAGGCCTCAACAACAGGAAGAGAACCAGAAAAAAAAGATTAGTTATTAGTTCTTGTACATTTCTTGTGTTTGATTCTCTTAATCTCTCTGAAAGAGAAGACTCTGGGTTAGAGGGGTGGTATGCAAAACAGATTAATTACCCAAATAAATAGACAATCTACATCTTCTGAGAGAAGAAAAAGAAAGAAATTTTATCAGACTATCTTTCTCTGAGCTATGTCTTTTGATTAAAGTGTATTT
>VYZW01018386.1:15135-49197 GCA_013401315.1 Balaeniceps rex | reverse complement strand
CTCTCTCGCAAGCATGCACCTCGTATTCAGTAACCTTTCGTATTCTCTAAACTTCTTGTAACCATTGCAGATATTAAAAAAGCTCACGTGATAATTCATTACATATTTTATTCTTAGTTACATTCATTCACTCACCATGTTTTATTTGTCGCATGTCGGACTAGTCCTGTAGCATGAACTGATTTTTTTCAGATGTCTTGTAATCATGCATCATTATAATCATATATGGTGACTGTCGCCTTAATGAACAGCCTTGCCTGACTCCACAGTGCAATGTCATGTTCTGTGAACTGGCATTTACAGTCCCCAGAAGCGCAGCATTGCATACCAGGTGGCTGTGCGCAAACTTGGGGCTCAGAATGATGTTTAGGTCTGTACCAGAGCAGAAGAGTGCAGCAGTAAAGCTGACAACATACATCCTTGCTCAGCGAGTGCAGTGCTCACACAGTTGCACACACATTTTTGAGAATAAATTCTGTATCACAGTCAGAAGTTACTGGGTTTCAAAAGCATTTTTTAAGTGCTCTATGTTATGATGCTCTGATTTATTAGAATTTCAGTGGTCATATTTATCGTACTGTTGATTTCAGATATTTTTGGTGTTGTAGATACATGAAAGCAACAATGCTAAAGTATCTAATGCAGTCACAGTATAAATTGTTGCAAAACTGAAGGGAATAAAAGTTCAAGGGGATTTTCTAAAGCACTCACGTCTTTGCTTGTACATCTTCCTAAATAACTTGTGGCAATGATGTCACTCAGAAAGCAGAATTAATTTAAATTCAACCCTACTTTATCAGCAAACATCTGGAGAAAAGAAAACAAAATTTGGTTTTTAAGAAATNCTTCTTAAGCTCAGTTTTCAAGGAGCTTTGAATCCAACTGTTATGGCAGCGAGACATGAGTCACATGGATTAGAAAAGCTGTACACATTAGAGGTCATCCCTAAAAGTCTGGGAGGTTACTTAAACCTTTCCCTGTAATTAGGCTGATCGATATGTGCTTGCTTCATGTGCAGGGCATTTCCAGGAATTGACCAGAATGCAGGAGGGTAGAGAGTAGTCAGGCCAGGTGCTGCAAACCAGCAGATCCAGTACTGGGCTGCGACTTGGTTTTGTCACTTTTGTCCTTTTGTGCAGGACACTCAATAACCTCCTAATAGTAGCAGTTTCTCTTATGGTTTGATAATGTAAAAGCATCTACAAATAAACTTTTTTCCAGTGATTAATCATTCAAAAATAATCAGAAATCCTATATGTTAGTATTTGCAAACACTCAGTTCTTTTAAGACTGATTTAGTAAACAAATGCTTATGAAACTTCTCTCTCGCAAGCATGCACCTCGTATTCAGTAACCTTTCGTATTCTCTAAACTTCTTGTAATCATTGCAGATATTAAAAAAGCTCACGTGATAATTCATTACATATTTTATTCTTAGTTACATTCATTCACTCACCATGTTTTATTTGTCGCATGTCGGACTAGTCCTGTAGCATGAACTGATTTTTTTCAGATGTCTTGTAATCATGCATCATTATAATCATATATGGTGACTGTCGCCTTAATGAACAGCCTTGCCTGACTCCACAGTGCAATGTCATGTTCTGTGAACTGGCATTTACAGTCCCCAGAAGCGCAGCATTGCATACCAGGTGGCTGTGCGCAAACTTGGGGCTCAGAATGATGTTTAGGTCTGTACCAGAGCAGAAGAGTGCAGCAGTAAAGCTGACAACATACATCCTTGCTCAGCGAGTGCAGTGCTCACACAGTTGCACACACATTTTTGAGAATAAATTCTGTATCACAGTCAGAAGTTACTGGGTTTCAAAAGCATTTTTTAAGTGCTCTATGTTATGATGCTCTGATTTATTAGAATTTCAGTGGTCATATTTATCGTACTGTTGATTTCAGATATTTTTGGTGTTGTAGATACATGAAAGCAACAATGCTAAAGTATCTAATGCAGTCACAGTATAAATTGTTGCAAAACTGAAGGGAATAAAAGTTCAAGGGGATTTTCTAAAGCACTCACGTCTTTGCTTGTACATCTTCCTAAATAACTTGTGGCAATGATGTCACTCAGAAAGCAGAATTAATTTAAATTCAACCCTACTTTATCAGCAAACATCTGGAGAAAAGAAAACAAAATTTGGTTTTTAAGAAATCCTGGGTTTAGTGTAATATAATAGTATGAAATAATAATACTAAGGAAATCCCACAGCCAGTATCAGTAGTGCAAGCAGAAATAATAGATTTGTAATTCCATATAAATAGGATTAGGTGGACAAGTCCCCCAAAAGATGGTACATATTAGCTTATGCCTAAATTAATTGCATATAAATCATTGATTCAATAAGATAATCTAGGTCGTAAATCAAGCATCTGAGCAGAGTCATCAAAGTGATCAGTATTTCTCCTTTTGTGATTCTTTCTTAATAGAGTTTTGATTTATGGATCAAAAAAAAATCAGAAGGCAATTATGTACAAGGGAAATAAAAATGTGCTCTTTGGCACTGTCCCTGGAGCAGTTTGAGTAATACAAACCATAGACATACATTGCTGTATTGTCTTGAGTCTGACAGAAACAAGGTACAGCAGTTACGTTGGCTCTGTTGAGAGGAGCAGTTCCCAGAAAGCCTCAGAAAATCATAGCGTTTGCACAGCTGACATTACCATATGTCTGAGTACCCACTGCAAAAAGACAGTTCAAGGTTTGTTGTTAGGTAATTTAAGAAAACCATTCCTCAGAACAATTTTCATCTTCCGATGGCCTCTTTTGATTGTCTATATTGATCTAACGGTTTTACCAGTATTAAAATCTGTCAGTTTCCTTAAATCCCAAAAATGCTGGCTCCAAAAGCTGACCTCTTTTCCTTGTGACAGGATGATCCGTTTTCTGCACTGGATATCCACCTAAGTGACCATCTTATGCAAGAAGGGATCCTGAAAATGCTACGGGAAGACAAGCGGACCATTGTGCTAGTAACTCACAAGCTGCAGTACTTACCCCATGCTGACTGGGTAAGAAAGCTCTTCCTGTTTTTTCTGAGGAGGCAAGAATGTGGCACGATTATGTCTTGCTACAAACAAGGCTTTTGCTTCATCTTTCCGCCAAATGGTAGTTGAGTGAGAAGAAATGTAATAAAGATCTTTTGAAAATTAGCTAGTAAGTTTGGAGTGCCATAATTTTGGGATTCCCATCTTAGAACACCTGAATAGGTTGGATTTTCATAGAGCTGACACTTAATACTACCATGAAAGCAGGCTGCATTTATTGAGTATCCAAACCCATTAGTTACATTGGAAAATATTGCTCATTTTTTTTAATCTCAAAACAGTGAAATGTTTGAGTAACATATTTGCCTCTGCTGGGATGTTACTAGGAATCTGTCTGTGCTGTTCCAGAAAAAGGTGCGTTTATGGGTATTGAGGTGTGTGGAAATACAAGGGAAAAAACAGTATTGCCTTGCGGTTAGTGCTAGTACATAACGTATCAGGAACATCCTTACCCTTTGTACGTTGGCAAAATTTTAAAAAATGTGTAGTATTCAATTGTTCTGCTAGGTTTCTTTGTTATATGTTGTAGTTTACAGAAAAAAATGAAGGTATGCTTTCTGTAACAGTTTGCAATTGCAAATGTCAAAGATGAAGCAAATCAAGTAGGGTAAAGAGGTTTGTTTTGTCAGATTTTTTTTTTTTTTTTTTTTAGTTCATTGGTTCACACGGGCCTTGCACTTAGTTCTCCTACAGTTATCCAGCTACATTACAGGTCTTCTTGCCCACGAGGATTGATGACTGCAGTTATGCCTCCTCACAGGACTTCTCTGTCATTTGCATCTTGCACAGACTATAGCAGCAGTTACTCCGTCTCAAGAGATAATCACATTTCAGCTGCTTTTTGGTCTTCAGACTGGCTTGCTATGAAGTTGCAGATAGACATTAATCTTGTTCTGAACATGGTTTTGGTGGGCAGCATTTATCCTTTATGGTGTCTGCTGTGACCTTGTCTCTCAATTGCACACCCTTAAGAATTGCTACTGTTGTAAACACAGTTCTGGTTTTCCGGTTAGTACACCTCTCAGGATACAGGAATTTTCTGCCTCCTTCCCCTCCCTATGAGGTCCATCTTAGCTTCCTCTCTTTCAATTGTTATATATAGGCATTTTTTTTTAATATGCACAGCTGTGGCCTCGTATCAGTATAATCTTTCTCATTTTTTTTATGAATGTCAGACACATTTCCAGGTGTTCGCGTTTTATGAGATACTCTATGAGAATTATTTTATTTTTATTATATTCTTGTTCGGTTTCAGTAATGTTTTATGATATATACTGCTCCAAACAGCCTGTAGGCCAGGAAGGATTTGTATTAATTTAGTTTATAATTAAAAATTATTTATTAAGAAGAGTTCAGGTTTTTTTCCTAAGCACAGTTGTCATTAAGTCTTAGCAAATTTTACCCAATGGACTGCAGCAGGAATATTTATTTTATTAATGAATTTTAAATAAAAATATAATTTGAAGTATATGTCATGGCCCTCCGAAATCTTCGTAGCAAAACCCTCAGAAGAATTCAGGGTCCAGCCCAATTACAGGTTTCCTCAATAAATTGACCACAAAAAGATCCTTGTTTGTTTATTTTTTCCTTTCCTCTGGTGTAAATTCTTAGCAGTAAGTGGAAGAGATTATTTCCCTCCCACCACCCCATGGAAATTTCTGCGTTTCCAGGGAGAGAGAAAAAGAAATACTGCATTAACTGTTTCCTAATGATGTCACGTGGATTTAAAATCCACATGCCTCATTTTCCAATTCTCCTTGTCAGAGCTCAAGTGAAGGTAGTTACACTGTGTATATAATGTAGCTGCACTGATATAAACCTGTGGTTTCCACCACACCCTTCAGAGGGTGTCTTGCATATATACTTTTTTCCCCACTGTGACCACTATTTACGCTTTTAAAAAGCATAAATCCTTTTAAGGGATTCAAATTCCCTAGCTTTTCCTTATCAGGTCCATGACATCAAACAGACGGTGGAGCCAGCATGCTCATATCTAATTGCCTGAATGAGGGAAAAACATGCTGCGCACAGCGTGTTGCTAAAAGCCTTTTCCTTTTGGGGGGTAAGAGAAGTCTAAAATCTTATCTTGCTAATGACCTGTATTTAGGAAGAGTAATGCACTCTCCTGTTTGCCGATGGGGACCCCGTTCTTTCTTACTTAAAAGCAGCCTTCCTTTCTGAAAGCATAAAGTGCCAGAAGTTTCTGTTTTTGCAGCACCTTGAGTAAAGGGATAGAGATGACAGAGAACTTCACTGTCTATTTAGAAAACAGATTTGTTCACAGAAGTAGTCTTTATTTAAGAAAAGAGAAAATTCTGTCCAGACACAGCAACATAGCTTTGAAAGAAATAGAGATACATGACTATTTATCTCACCGCTTGTGTTTCTAACTTTTTAGATAATTGCGATGAAAGATGGTAACATTCAGAGAGAAGGAACACTCAAGGACATTCAGAAATCAGAGACCGAGCTCTTTGAACACTGGAAGACATTAATGAATCGACAAGACCAAGAGCTGGAGAAGGTGTTTGATGAGCAGGGCAATTGACATTTGCAAAAAACGTGACATTTTTTTCCTTAGGTTGAAAGCATTAGCAAGGATTGACATGCTGTGTCTGATTTCTAACTTAGTATGAATGTAGTATTACTGTTACCATTATTATTATTTATCTATTAAGAGAAGTTCCTTCATCTGGACATCTCATACCTCCTTGATACTGTTGCTTCTGATCCATTCTTGACAGGAAGCCCTATCAAAATATTCTTGTCTGAGGAATATTAAATTGGGCCATTTTAGAGGAAAAGCATTGGTAATGTGCAATACTGACAACTGCTTCTATAAATATGCCTGAATTTACTCACTGCATTCGGTACAAGTTTTTCAGATGTGCCTGTATCAAGCTCTCTAAATCATTAACACATTTTGTCTTTAGTACTGCAACACAGGAAGAATGAGATATTAATCTTAGTTCTTTTTAATTCAGGGATATCTGTCCAAGTTAAGATTCCAGGAGGGTTGGGATTGACAACCTGAAATTAATGTCAGATACCTAATTTATGTCCTTTGGTTTTACACAGAGGTAGCAAATCCATCACTTATGACTGCCTGCTGTGAGATTCTCCCTTTTATTTGTCTCTGACGTCAGGTTCTGAGTGGAAACAAGTTTTGTCACAGCTAGTATTTTTTTTTTATTAATTCTCTGGTTCGAAACACATGACTGTCCCTTTTTTAGGAGACTATTATTGAAAGAAAAACTGTTTTGGAAAGAACAAATCTCCGGAGGACTACATATTCCCGTGAAGCTCTGCTGAAAGATGATGAAGAGGATGAAGGTAAAAGGGCACCCTTTGATCCCAGTACCACTACATTACTGTTTCACAGTTAAATTATTTTAGAATGAATTAACATAATTAAAACTGGCAAGAGAATAATAATTTTTCATGTGAGTCGTGATTTGTAAGAGTGCTGTTTCCATTGATTTTACCTCTAGACTACAGTGATTTCAAGCATTCAGAAGTCATAGTTTCCTCCAAACTTTTGAGGGTTTTTTTCTTATACTTGAACATGATTTGATAATGAAAGAGGAATAACTGAATAATTTATGCTGGGTGAGGTTCAAACCTGTCAGTACCTAAGCACACTTGTTTACGGTTTTACCCAGGAAAAAATTGCAATTAATTTTTATCAAGCCAGTACTTTTAAATTGCAAAAACATGACTGGAGACATTGATCACCTAGTGCTAAGGTTTTTTGCATCTTTTTAGCATTACTACTAACTTTAGCAGGCTAATACGTGCATGCCTGAGCAGGTAATTTCACCTTAAAGCCACTCCTATTTATGCTATATAAGATGACCTGTTTTGTAGCTGCCACTTGCCAGTCTCTGAAAGGTGTGTACAAGCAAGTCAGTGTGGCTGTACTTTTTTCATGCACATTGCAGAAGAAGTAACAGAAAGTGATGATGAAGACAACCTGTCTTCAGTGCTGCATCAGAGAGCAAAGATGCCCTGGAGAGCCTGTGGCAAGTACCTCAGCGCAGCAGGAATCCTCCTCCTGCCGCTGCTGGTTCTGTCCCAGCTGCTGAAGCACACAGTGATGGTAGCCATCGACTACTGCCTGGCGCACTGGACCTCAGATGCCATTTCTGGGAAGACAGAGCTAGAGCTGAAAAACTGCTCTCGCTGTGAGGTATGCAACACCTCGTTCACCTTCCTCTTATGGTTTAACCAGTGGTGATCTCCCACTGTCAACCTCTGCTCCAAGATTTGTATGCAATGTGCTATATTTCTAGTAATAGAGCCACTCCAGAGTATTTTGAGGGTTAATGTATTTTCAGGTACGCAGTGCAATAAAACTAACAGTTTTGTGCATTGTTGTTCTCCTTTTGCTAGATTGGTTGTATTTTCATCATGTAGCTGATATGCCTAAACCTTGGTCTCTAAAGTAATTTCGATATCATAGTTCTCTTTTCTTTTTCCTGTACTGTTGCATTCTCACTGCAAGTAGGGCTTTCAGGTTTTGTAAGGTATAGGAAACACATGGGGTTTTTTGTTGTTGTTTTGGTTTTTTTTTTAAACCTAGTAGGGTACTCTGTATGTATAAAGCAGTAGAGGAGGGATTTTGTTAGAACTGGGATTGTTTTCTTTATTGGGATTTAGTGCCTACAAATAATCCACAGTAATGTTTGGGAGGTGCATGTGTGATTTCACTGGAATCACACTTTCATCTCTAAAAAGATGCTATATTGATGCTGGGTTTTAATATGAAATTAGTATTTCAAATTAAAAACTATTATATTCTGTTCCTATTCAAAAAATAGACCAAAACAACAAAGCCAATAAAAACAATAAATGCTTTGAGATGTTTTTTTCCTTCAGATGAAATTATCAAGTATATCTTTTCAGGGTTTTTTGTAGTATTCTATGATTTTAAATTTCTGATTAATCTCTTACTTTCATGCAAACACTCCTGTCTCCAAAGGATAATAAATTGTGGTTTAAGATGGTTGAAAAGCATTGGCAGTTTAATTTAGGGAATCTTGTGTTTTATTTCACAATAAATTTTGAACATAATTTACAGTGAATAATTTTGTTGCTCTTTCTTTGTTTCTTAGGATTTCAACCATTCTCCATATTCAAAAGTTTTCAGCATTCTCTGCTGTCTTGGGATTGTATTATGTCTTGTCACGTCAATAGCGGTGGAGTGGACTGGCTTGAAAGTCACCAAAAAGCTGCACTCTTCTTTACTAAATAAAATTATTTTGGCTCCAATGAGGTATTCGTCTGATTGTAATACAAATTGTATTGTAGTCATTTTGTTCCTTACTTCAAGGCAGTCTTCTAAGAAGTGACTGTGAATCACTTTTCTTTAATGTGTCATTGAAAATCACCAGGTGTCAAACTACTGTGCAATCTTTGAAAATAGTACCCAGGCTGCTCGAGATCCTACACACTAGTCAAATGCCTCTCCTGCCTAACTGCGACTTGAGAGATTTACTTGCTTGCATGTTTAATTGCTCTTTGCTGTTTTTAATTAGGGACAAAACACAATTATTAATCAATATGTTGTACAGTTCATTCATAGCGTGCATCATAATCTTAATCACTGGAAACATTTACTGTCAGGCAGCGATTGTGCAAGCCTATGAAAGATAATGAGCTTAGACAAGTGTCATCACAGGCATCATTAGAGTACACTGGGGTGCACAGATACTGGTAAAGGCCTTTGTTGTCCTGCATAAGTTTTATTTCTAAAGCATGAAAGGAAAGTTGTAGCTTGATTCAAACCTGCAGCTGTTACTGAACATTAGGAAAAATACCTTCTTATTTTTAAGCTAACTGTATTTGACCCAGATATCATGGGGAAATAATATACATGGAAAACCTCAGCTATTTTTCAGGATAGAATTAGACTTCAGGTTCAACATGAGTTATGGAACAGTTAACAATTACAGAGTAATAATGAAGTTTGCATTTTGCATATGCAAATGCAAAGGAAAGGTCTTTTAATATATTATTCCAACAGTTGTTCTTAGTTATGCATTTCTATTCCCAGAAAAATGCAAGACTTGCAATTTAGCTTTGCGTTTTTCATTAATTGAAGAGGCCTAAAATTGCAAATCTGAAAGGATTTTTTTAAAATGTAACCATGTGATTTGTGTAGCTTAGGCAGTAGAGGGAGCTGAGGACATGCTTGCTGTTGTTGAGTTACAGTCAAGACTGCCATTTTATTGGAAAGCCATGGGTATGGGGAAGAATGACAAACTTTACTGTGGTTGTCAGTGTATTTGCTTGTGTCTGTGATACAGTACCTAGCTTAAGGAAGACAGAAAAAAAAATTTAAAGCTATTCTGGTATCAATATTGTAATCTTTCCCGTTCCTTGTCTCATTTTAGGTTTTTTGAAACAACACCTCTGGGAAGTATATTGAACAGATTTTCAGCTGACTGCAATACCATCGACCAGGTATTGAATAAATATATACAAGCTCCCAAGTTATCCTACCTTTCCTAGTCTGAAAGACTGGATTTTCATTTATTATACACTCTTTTAGATGAAGTTTATTGATGATCCATAATTTTGACTACAATATCAATTTGCATCATGATTTTCTAGGTTCAGAATTAATTCCTCATCTTAAATGCACATTGAAAAACTATTTATTTGATTAAGATGCCCTGTATAGAAAAGGGAAGCGAAATTAGATCAATGGTGAGACCCCCAAATTAAGAGGATCTAGTTTTTTTAAAAGTGGGTAAACACATTGACTTGACACATATGAGCAAATGAAATGAGAAAAAGGCAAATTCTGTTGCCCAAAATAGAAATGACTGAAATTCAAATTATCAGTATTTACCCTGGACTGCACTGCCAGTTCATAACATTGATGCAGATGCTGAAATCGTCTATTGCATCCCATCTGTAATCGTCTGACATGAGGATTGTGGTCCGCAATGCAGACACGTGAAGCAGCCCCACAGAAATCCCTTCAGACTTTCCCAAAACCCAGCAGTCAATTCAAAAGCAGACCTGTATGCTTAGTACTCCAAATGCTCAAAATTTTTTTCCTTGTGTAAGTGGGAGAAAGGAAAATGAAATAATGCTGTTTTAAACTTGATATGTTATGGAAGATTCTCTGTGCTTATTCTTCTTTATCTATACAGCACATTCCAGCTACCCTGGAGTGCTTGAGTCGTTCCACTTTGCTGTGTGTATCTGCTCTTGCTGTCATCTCATACGTCACACCGATGTTTCTCATTGCCCTGGTTCCCCTCGCAGTCATGTGTTACTTCATCCAGAAGTACTTCCGAGTTGCATCACGGTAAGAGCATAAACCAGTATCATTCTGGCAATAGAAACATCTTCTGCAATGCACAATTGCATTGCAGAATTGCAGTGCTGGGGAACTTCATGTTTAAATTTGGTCCTGTCAAAGCCATGGCCTTGTCTGAAAGTGAGCCAAATCCACTATAGTGAAAATGTGTCATTTTACAAGTGCCTTTGTCTGCAGCTCTTCAAGCAGACCTTCTGGGATGCATGAGCAGGGTCTTTGTCCATGATCAAAGTTTCCTAGAGTTCACAGGACACAAAAAAACAACTGGATTCTGTCCTCCCCAAGGGCTGTGTGCTGGGTACGTCCAAGAAAATGTGGTGACAGAACAGGAAAACTGTGCCTATCCAGGTGGAAGTGGAAATCTAAAGCAAGGGAGAGGCTGGAGAATGCAGTATAACCATGGTGGTACTGCTCCCTGTTAAGGATCCAACGTGCACGAGCATCCTCTCTTGTTCTGGGTGCCTTTTAGTTTTTAACAAGTTGAAAAATTTTAGCCATATCTGTGATTTTTCTCCTTCTACAGTCATACAGCTTCCCTCTGGTGGCACTCAAGAAGCACTTGCAGCAGTGCTGCATTTATCCCCTTCATGTATGCATGGATCGAGAGGGAGTCTGCAACCAGTTTACTTCCTGCTGGAAGGAACTGAGACTAAATAGAATTTCACCCCACATGTGCTTCCACTGATTTGATGAAATTGAGAAGTACAACCTAATGATGAGTGCAGGCTCTCATTTACTCCATTGAGTGTATGAGTTATACTGTTAGCTCAGTGAGAAGTTGTGATGTCATCTGGGGAGAGAGAGGAAGTTGCATTTTGACTTCTGCTTAACTCAAGCTCTTATTTGCAAGTATCCCATTAAATTAGTATTCAGCATAGAGCCAGAATGATGTTTAAATGACTAAATGATTGTGTATAAGAAATAGGAATATAGGAGAAATGAGGGAAGGCAGTGAAGGGAAAAGACCCATTCAGAACTCCAGCACTGTTTGTATTCAAATGTTAAAAGAAAAATCCTCCTGGGGTCTTCATTCCCTGCTCAGACACATGCAGCACTACTTTGCAATTTGAATCTTACGTATATAATTATTGTGATGACATTCACTTTCACTCCCTGGGCCTGTTTCAAGAGAATAACTGCAACAACAAAACTGGCTTTTTACAAAATTCTTCTCATAACCCTCTCCAGGGACCTGCAGCAGCTGGATGACAGCACTCAGCTACCATTACTCTCCCATTTTTCAGAGACTGTTGAAGGTCTTACCACCATCCGAGCCTTCAGGTATAGTTTTTTAAGAAACGTATGTTACCTCACTTTTGAATATCTATCTCTGATTCTGTTCTGCAATTGTGCAGTTATAATTGTTATTTGGATCACCTGGAAAATCCAGAGTCCCCAAAACACTAGTAAGTGGGAACTCCAAAACACTGAAAAACTTTAAGCATTTTGCATGTGAAGGAGTTACTGTAGAAAAACAAGCTAATGTGTGTCAGCTGCCCTGCGGTAACTCTCCATATACTCGCACGCAGCCTGAAAAAAAACTTGTGGGCAAATGTGATTTAAGAAGCTAAATTAGCTTGCAATTACCAGAGCATGCAGTGTGGCAGACTATGCACTTGGGCAGTTTCCATGGAACAGCTAATATGCACTAACTTGTTCTGCCAGAGTAATTTGTGTATGACTCAATGTCCTGGTAAGATAAACTGTGCATGCTAGTGACTTCAGAGGATACAATAGCACCCTAAGTTATTTTTCAGGTTGTTAGCTGAAAATGTGGTTGTTTATATTGATTTTGAAAATACACAAGCTGGAGACAAAGTCTTCCATCACCTGTTTTGATTCATTTTTCTGTCCCCATAAGCTCACAGGAGAGCAGCCCAGGAATACCTGATAACGTGCCTGGGTTGTGTATCTGTGTTACAAAAATGGCAGTCACGCTGATACTAGTAGAGGTACCAGTAGAACTACTGCTGAGCTTACCAGCTGCTTTCCCTACACTAGTGCTATTCTTGTGTCTTCCCAGTTGACTCAAATGCGGTCAACTGTCTTCCACACCCATCTCATCTAGATGTCTGCACTTTTTGTTGGTTAATTATTACTGTTACCATTCTATCTTTGAAACAGTAGTGCTTATTCCTGCTAATCTATAATGTTAATTTTATAATAGAAGTAATGCGCAAAGTTAACTTTTCTTAAACTATTCTAAATAGGATATAAATAGCTCAACGAAAGAACAACCAGTTTAAGAGTTTGTTTCTTTTTGACTGAAGGTAGCTTCCTGAAGAGTGGTAGAACAGCATAGTATTTTCCATTATTAATTGCTGTTATTGGATATTTAATTTGTTAAGCGCCAACAGTGTTCTCTAGTTTGTACCTATGTCTATGTTCAGTTTTAAGAAAATTGAATTTCTCTTTTAACTTGCTTTTCTCATTTATCCATATATTCTTCTACTTCATCAAGAGGATCTCTAGAGTGTTATGGCTGTATATTTTCAGGTGTTGATACAATAAATAATACTCAATGCCATCTAGCTAATATTTTCAGTCATTTGGAGCATTCCCTCTTGGTTCTTCCTGTCACCTTGAAATTAATTCTTCTGTCAAAGAATTATGTTTGGTGCCTCCTTTTTCTTAAATCCTGCAGTAATTGATGTGTGTCTGACCCAACAGCCATGTGCGTTCAGTAGGTTCTGTATTCCATCTGCCTGCCAGCCTCCCACATCAGCTGGTAACCTAGCTATTTTTAGGACTGTGTAGCTCTCCAACTGCCTAACATATTAGCAGGAGTGGATTTTAGACTTGCTAGCTTGAGCATCCCTAAAAATAACACTAATTCAGGAATCCAGGCATAAGGTTAGGAGGTGCCAGTTGTTCCTGGAGTGTCCTTACCCTTGGTAACTCTCTGACCTGCACTTACTCAGAATGCATAATGAAAGAAATGTACAAAAAGCCAGGGGGAGATCAGAAAGACAGCTACTGCTGCAGCTATAAATACACCTTCAGCGGATGCCCTGACCTGATTCATGGTTTGCTATCTGGCACTTCAGATAGCGTTGGTGCTAAATAATCAATAAAATGTAAATGTGAAGGCTTCTGCAAAGACTGGTCTGTATTCTGAGAGGCCTGGTAATCTGGGGACACTTTTTGAAGAGAAATTCTAGTATTTCTGCAGTACTCCACCAGCAGCAGTAACTTTGTCTACATCCCCATTCCACGTGCATACGCATGACTGACTCATGATGCATACCTCACATCTTCTAAGGCATATCTGCATCACATAATACTTCATGGTATAGAGATATGAAATTTAAATGTGACTGAATTGGTTCCAGAAGCAGTACAGCCATCTCTGTATGGTAGGGCACTTAGGGTAATTAGTCCTGAGGAAGGGCAGGGCTCACTAGCTCTGACACGGTGTGACGCTAATGCTCGCTTTCAGGAGCAACCATGCTAGGCTATGCAAACGCACCAACACGCTCGGAGCAAGCCCAGGCCATTCTCCATTGCACACAGCAGACATATCTCTTATGTCTTGGCACATGGCTAAGTTGAGAACAGCTAAATTATTTCCACAAAGTGGCACTTATTTCTTTTCCTCAAAAGCATTAATGATTTATGTGAAATCGTTTATACTGTACTCAGAAGAAGGATTAAGATAGTCTGCAGATTAAGATACTGAACAGTGAACATCTCTAAGCCACGTACTTCATACTTAAACAGAACGTTGTCATATCTTTCTTTCATATCAGTATAAGGAGAGCTGAGTTTATAAATAAGTAGTGCTTGTTGCAACCATAATAGCTAAGGATATAAATAGGACAAAGTTTTATAGGGGGAGATTACAAGTTTGTTAAACTTGCTAATGTAATAAAGGGGGAAAAAAGGTAAACTTTGGGTGCTTAAACTAGATCTTCAGGCTTTCAAGCTTCTATTACTACCCTGGAAAAGGCTTTTGTGTCAGACTTCTCCTTTATTATTAGACATAATTATTGATACACTTCATTATTAACATCACATTAATTTATACCTATGCAAATAAATATGCCCAGCTAAAAGGGGTGACTGGCTGACTTGCATGCTTGCCAAGACCCTGGTCTAAATAGGTGTAGCAGGGAATAATCTTCCATATCTGCTGAATTCAAGGCAGAATTCATTGAGGCAGCTTTTCTAATGAGTGGGTGCAGATCCACTATAATAAACTGTAAACAGACCTGTAAACAGAATTGCCATTGATCTTACTTTGTAGTCTGTGGCTAATTCATTGAGGGGGGGATGGGACACAGTTCATTCCAGTCTGTTATTTTTTGTTGCACCATGTGCTTGGACTTTTGTTTTCCAAAGTGTCCATTTGTTTAGTGATAAGGACAAACATGTCTGTCTAACACTGGAGCTACCATGATTGGAGGTGCTTTGAATTTGTACTTTATAAATGGTTACAATTTCTAGGCGCTACAGTAATATAAGTTTTAAAACTTGAGTTTTTATGACTAAGTGAGAAGAGGAACTGCATTCTGCAGTACTAATACTCCTACAAGGACAGGCTGAAAGAGTTGGGGCTGTTCAGCCTGGAGAAGAGAAGGCTGCGGGGAGACCTTATTGCGGCCTTTCCGTACTTAAAGGGGGCCTATAGGAAAGATGGGGACAGTCTTTTTAGTAAGGCCTGTTGTGACAGGACAAGGACTAATGGTTTTAAACTAAAGGAGGGGAAATTTAGGCTAGATATAAGGAAAAAATTTTTTACAATGAGGGTGGTGAAGCACTGGAACAGGTTGCCCAGAGAGGTAGTGGAGGCCCCATCCCTGGAAACATTCAAGGTCAGGTTGGACGGGGCTCTGAGCAACCTGATCTAGTTGATGATGTCCCNTCCCCCACAGCCTGCAGCTGTTTCTCCAAGACAGGAATAGTTTTTATAGGTCACATTGGCTCCTCTCTGTGTGAAGAGTGAACAGAGCTGGTCGAGCTGTGCCGCCAGCCAGGATGCCTTTATGGGACTGTGTTAGTGTCAGCAGGCCTTTGCCTTGTGGCTCCCCAGGAACATTCCAACATCTTGGAAGCTCTCTTAGTAAGCAGAAGGACGTAGACAGGTTTGTGCCTGTTTTGGGTCGTCTGAAGAATGCCAAAGATATTCAGGTGCCAATTTCCTTTNGGGAGACCTTATTGCGGCCTTTCAGTACTTAAAGGGGGCCTATAGGAAAGATGGGGACAGTCTTTTTAGTAAGGCCTGTTGTGACAGGACAAGGACTAATGGTTTTAAACTAAAGGAGGGGAAATTTAGGCTAGATATAAGGAAAAAATTTTTTACAATGAGGGTGGTGAAGCACTGGAACAGGTTGCCCAGAGAGGTAGTGGAGGCCCCATCCCTGGAAACATTCAAGGTCAGGTTGGACGGGGCTCTGAGCAACCTGATCTAGTTGATGATGTCCCTGCTTACTGCAGGGGGGTTGGACTAGATGACCTCTAAAGGTCCCTTCCAACCCAAAGCATTCTATGATTCTATGATTCTTTTCACAAGTACCTGCGTGTATTATTTCTCTCATAAATATTTTTAATTTTTTTAGTTTCAGATTTGTCTGAGTGACCATGTAATAAAATACATTTAGAAAATTCCCAGTGTGATCCAGAAGTCCCACATAGTTTCATCAATGCAATAACATGTATTTACTCCTGAAGATACTTTACAAGTACAGTTTGCTTGTGTCTAATACAAGCCTACAGATGATGTCACTCTGAACTATTGATAGGCTGATTTAGACCCTGTGTCAAGCTGCCCATGAGCATATACCCCCAGAAATTAAATTTTACTTTTCATTTTTCCAAGACCCCAAAGCCTGACCCTTTTTTCTTTTTCTTTTTTTTTTTTTTTCCCTTAGGTATGAAGCCAAATTTCGACAAAAACTTCTTGAATACACGGATTCCAACAACATCGCTTCCCTTTTCCTTACAGCTGCCAATCGCTGGCTGGAAGTCCGCATGGCAAGTACATTATTTTTGTGTATACACAACGAATTTATTTGACTTCATTCCAAGCAATCTGATGAGGCATCCAACAGTTATCCAGCCTCATCTGGGTTTTGAAGCTATACCTTTACCCTTTATATCTATATCTCTCTATCTGTAATGAACATGTGCCCAGCCCATCCTGGAAACTGAATGGAGTGCAAATTTCCCCCACAGCCTGCAGCTGTTTCTCCAAGACAGGAATAGTTTTTATAGGTCACATTGGCTCCTCTCTGTGTGAAGAGTGAACAGAGCTGGTCGAGCTGTGCCGCCAGCCAGGATGCCTTTATGGGACTGTGTTAGTGTCAGCAGGCCTTTGCCTTGTGGCTCCCCAGGAACATTCCAACATCTTGGAAGCTCTCTTAGTAAGCAGAAGGACGTAGACAGGTTTGTGCCTGTTTTGGGTCGTCTGAAGAATGCCAAAGATATTCAGGTGCCAATTTCCTTTGGAGTACTCAGTAAAGTGGCCTGGCATGAGAAATTATTTATTAAAAATAATTCCTTGAGAAGCAAATCAAGGAATTTTGTGTTGTGGATGGTGAAATTTGTATCAGGCTTTGTTAGATACAGGTGTAGTACTGCTGTTGTGGTAACATGGGCTCCTTTTATATGTGCTAAGTGTATGTTAACTCCTATTTCATGTCGCAGTCTGTACCTCCATTTTGGACTCCATTTTAGCTGGTACCTTTTGCTATTTAAATTCAGATGCTGAGTATGACTTAAATAAAATGTTATTACCCTTTTATACATTCAGTCCTAGACCATCTGAAGTCCCTAATTCTGATCATTGCCCATCTCACTAAACAGTACAAACACAGACGAGTGACAATTTCCCTCCTACAGAGTTCATTTTCTTGTCTGTTACATAATTTACTCAAAGACTTGTCTGTGGGAAGTCAAATCACTAATGATTTAAATTAGAGCAACAAAAGCCCATCACGGGTGGACACAGTCGGACTAATAGATACATGCTGTGCAAGAACAGCTTGTTTGAACAAATATGGATGGTAGCCACCCAGCAGTAACTACAGTGCCTCCCAGCAGTCAATCATCAGCCGCAGAGAGGATCCACTCACAGAGATCATCACATGAGCATTTCCATCCTACCTCAGGTTTTCAGCCACCTCCATTACATGCTTAAGATATCTGTGGTGACTTCTCCAGGAGAAGATTAGGAGTGCTGGTACAATTCTTTCTGTGTACAACAGCGTTTCCAAACACCACAGCCACGCTAAAGACAATGAGAATGGGTTCCTAGGCAGGGTCTGTATGGAGTTATATGGTGTTTTCTGCCTGCACTTCAAACTGTGCAATGGGTTTGTTGTTTGGTATGTAAAGTTATGAGAATGTTTTAATCATTTGTAGACTTACAGTGATGGAGCTTATTCATATTCCTTCAGGAGTACATTGGAGCATGTGTGGTACTCATAGCAGCTGTCACTTCTATTACCAGTTGCCTGTATAGTAAACTCTCTTCAGGACTTGTAGGCTTGGGACTAACCTATGCTCTTATGGTAAGAATCTCAGGACCCTTTTTGTCTCTCCCAAACATTTTTTTGTAATTCTTCAGGGCACAAAGATGAACAGGAAGATCGAAGGTGTCTGTACATCTATAGTGGGTACTGTAACATCACTGAAACCATGTGTTCAGTTCATGTTCAATGGTTGACATATTTGAGTGTATGCTTTCTTCAGTTTTTAGGTAAAATATTCATTGAAGTGTTAGTTCAAATATATCAACAAAACATGGCTAAATTACATCATATTTTTTATATTGTCTTCCATTGTGAAGAGTATTTTTTCAGTGCATCAGTTGTAATTATGCCCCGGTACATCATTCTAGACTGTCAAACGTTACAAACCTTGGTAACCTCTAAGTTACCAAGATGATGTCTTTTCACCTGTCTTTACTGTTCCCCTCCCTCTTTCCTGTTGGTGTAGATCAGATCTCCATAGTACCAAAGTATCTGTGCACCGCAGTTAGGAAATTTAACCTTTAGTCATTGTTGTCACCCTGTTGATGTGTACCATACAGTTCATTCACAACTTCAGCTTACGAAGGCTGAACAAGTGTTACTGTGGAGGAATATAAACTGCATGCTGGTCAAATGTTGCAAACTACTAAAAATCCGGAATTTAGTAGTGTATTTGCTTTACATCAGGTGTCTAACTATCTGAATTGGATGGTTCGTAACCTGGCTGACATGGAGATCCAGCTGGGTGCAGTGAAAAGAATCAATGGCCTTCTCAAAACAGAAGCTGAAAATTACGAAGGGCTCCTTAGTAAGTGTTGTTTTGTGCAGCATGCAGAAAGAGCTTGCTGAAATTTTAATGATTTTGAGTTGTGTTACCATGAAAAAAG
Source organism: Balaeniceps rex (assembly GCA_013401315.1). Lineage (NCBI taxonomy): Eukaryota > Metazoa > Chordata > Aves > Pelecaniformes > Balaenicipitidae > Balaeniceps > Balaeniceps rex. The sequence continues at coordinate 30,448 of VYZW01018386.1, read as the reverse complement.
TAGTAAATCACTTAACGAGCTGATTAATTTATTATGAGAGTGTTGATGTTTGTTTGTTTGGGTTTTTTTTCCCCCCTGTGCTCCTGGTACAGCTTCCTCACAGATTCCCCAGAACTGGCCAGACAGAGGGGAGATCCAAATCCAGAACCTCAGTGTCCGATACGACAGCAACTTAAAGCCAGTGCTAAAGCATGTCAATGCCCACATCTCTCCAGGACAAAAGGTGAAGAACTGCAGTGATTCTGAGAAGCACTTTAGACTAGCACATCATAGAAATCACAAAGTTGAAAAAACCTACTGCATGTTTTGATGACTGAATTACAGAATTTTTGCTCTAAAAGAATACAGTGCACTGGAAAGGAGTCTGTGGGTTTCTTCATTTGGTGTGTTTAGGCATACGTTAGAGTGAGAAGTTAGAACTACACACCACTTCTCAGTATCCCAGTGCCCTGCTGTCAGCACACAGTGCCAAAAGAAGCGACAGTGACCCCTTACTGTGTTAGACCTACTTTCCATCATTCCCATGTGGCTCTCTTGCTTTTATTCCCATTGTTGCCACTCTCCTGTTGTTCCTGTATATAGGACTGGCCTTGATTTATGCCTAAATGTTCAGACCTCTAAAGGCGAAGAGTGAATTTAGGGATTCTGTTATGGCCAGTTCAGTTTGACTGAACTGTCAGGAGGACATGAGGATCAGAACAGCTCCTCCATCCACTCATCGTAAGTGTCAAATACAGACATTACCCATTTCCACTCACCTGATGTTCATCTGCTTTCTGTGTCACAGATTGGGATCTGCGGCCGAACAGGCAGTGGAAAATCCTCCTTCTCTCTTGCATTTTTCAGAATGGTTGACACTTTTGAGGGTAAGATTACACTTTTGCATGTCGGTCAAGCTTAGCTCCTGAAGGTGCTCGGGTAGTCCTTTCCTTAACCGCAGCCGCTTTGAAGAGCGATTTTTGAATCTGCAGGACACACTCTCTGGCCTTGTTTAAATAGGATATCATCTGTCACCTAACAGCTGTGCCATTGATAAGCTGTATCAGTAAAAATTCTACTTGACAGAAGAAAAAGTCCTTTTGTGCTGTTAAATCACAACAGTAGGAGCAAACCATAAAAGGGGAAGGTGTTCAAGTACAATGAAGGATCCATGCACAAGGCACAGACAGTACCCAGAAAACTCAGTAACTGGGGACTGCAGTTTGGCCTGCTGCCCTGGAATTTCCTGCCATATTTCCTGCTATGTGTGCCATGTCCATGTGCCTCACAGAGTGTCCTCCTGTGCACCTCAAAATACTTTAGCGTCCGTTTCCCAGCCACATCACCCACAGGGCCCTTATGCAGAGCCAGAAAGTTGTACCTAGAGATAAAATTTCAAAGTGCTCAACAGTAATTTGGCTTTTTGAAATGCTTGTTCCCCCTGGTAACTAATCCCTGGTTGAAGTAATCTCTTACCTTCTTGTTTGATAGATGTTTATAATGGTCAAGCAGATAAGTAGTGTGTCTAATCATTCATAAGATATTACAGGTATACTTCGTATTCCTCCCAGCTGAGGCTTAGTCTCAAGATAATTGTGCTTGCTGCTTAACCAAAACTAGTGAATATGTGGATATGCAGTTCAAGGCCTGTTCCTGCTGTACTGTATTGCAAGTTGAAAGTGAGCCATGTCTTTGCCAGCAGCTGTGTGGCATGACAAACAGTCTCGCAGACTATCCATTTTCTTTTGAATAGGAAGGATTATTATTGATGGCATAGATATCGCTAAGCTCCCCTTACAGACGTTGAGATCCAGGCTGTCAATCATTCTCCAAGATCCTATTTTATTCAGCGGAACAATCCGGTAAGCATTAAGGACCAGCAATAAAAACCATGTAATGACTTATATGCCATTATAATTATACCATACTGACTTTTACAGAATTGCTGATAGCAAACTGTTCAGTTCTGGTCTCCTCAGTTGGAGTAGGGAGGGTGGCTGCCTTCTGTCTGTGCTTTTTACCCACCCCTGCCAGACTGCACCTTCCCAGTGCCTGAGCCTGGTCAGCATGCTGTTGGCAGAAGGCATCCCATGCCTGGGAAGTAGCGAAAGTTACTATTTATTCCTCCAGGATTGAGTAATCAGTTTAGCTCACTGATCAAATACCCATAACCACCCAGCACTTCTTTAAATGTTCTTTCTCCTACATCTGTTTTCATCTGCCTGCCTTAAAAAATGAGATGGAAAAAATACAGACTAAAAAATTAATGTAGAAAAAGAGGAAGCAATAAAACAATATGAGAAGTACTGGGGGAGGTCTGGGGTATTTTATCCTGGAGCCTCTATCCGTGTTGCTCTTCTAGTGTTTGAGACGTTCTTTCATCTGTGAGAATCCTCTTTCTCCGAAAGGGTGATGCAGTAGAAACAGTGGCAAAAATCTCCACAGTTTCCAATAAATGTCCTTCCCTATATCTGTGGCATTTACCTTAGAAAGGAACAGTGCAATTGTCGGTGCAGATTTACATCACCTGCAGTTACAGTTTCTACATAAAGGTCATTAGAGTTCACTGAAAATGATACAGGCTTCTGTGGTTTGCTGATTCCACACTAACACAGATCCCAAGATTATCTTCTGAACTTGCCTGAATAGAGCATGATTCATTCATGTCAGAAGGTGAGGTGACTGTATACCTTTGTTTTATTAGTTAACCTATTAAAAATTTATTTAGGCCAGCATCGGTCACTTACAGCACTTACAGTAGGAGTAAAAAGTAAAAATAGAAAGTGTTATGCACCATTGAATCTTTTATTTCTGATTATCATTCTATATATTAATATGATATGAGATTCACATTTGTTGCTGTCATTTCTGGGCTACAGCAAGCTAAAATAACATTCATCTGTTCATAAATCCAAGATTTGTTCAGTTGTAGTGAAGACTTGCATTTCATAATTCAGTATGAAGCTTGATTGTTTTGTTTAGCATTTCTATAGCAGTAAAGAACAAAGAGAAAATGGATTTAGAAGGAAAGATGGTAGAATTTTTGCCTTTGTTAAAAAAAGGAATGTTAGTTTAAACTGATCATATTCACATGTTTTTTTCTTCAGAGCTTTTTCTAGTAAAGCATGAGAATCTCTTTACTTTATTCAGAACAAAATAAATTCTAAACCCACAAAGATATCTGCAAAACAGGAAGCTTTTCCCATTCTGCTCAACTGAAAGAGTCAAATTTTGTTCTTAATCACACTGGTATAAATGTTGACCAAGTCTGCAAAATTCAGTGGATTTATACCAATGATAGATCAGAATCAGGCCCAGATCTTTAGCATATGATTCTGATTGTTTGCAAGTTTGTTTCTAAGCACACTAAAAGAAGAAATACATTGCAGAAGTTTATACTGACTGATATTCTTGAATTACACATAACTGTAGGTTTAACTTGGACCCTGAGAAGAAGTGCACTGACAGCATGCTGTGGGAAGCATTGGAAATAGCACAGCTCAAGCATGTGGTAAAAGCACTCCCTGGGGGCCTAGGTAATACGACTTCCTTCTTGAGAAGATTGCTTCCAGTGTTCACGACATTGCTGTTTCACATTTACTATTTATTAAAAAGATAGTTGCTGAAGAAAAAGCTTTTTAGGTTTATGGAAGGTGAACAAAAAGTGTTTGCCTGCAGGCAAAGGTCCTATATCTATCTAACCCCCTTACCAACTGCACCTGTGGGGCAGAATCCTGTTTCTAGTCCAATCAATGGTAAAATTATTGTTTTATTTCAGTATGTCTTTGTTACGAAGCATTGAGGTTTATGGGTCTTGTGAATTCAAATAAGGTGTCAACAAGTCAGGTGCTGTCTAGAATATGTTCTTTTGTATTTTCCAATAGTCATGTTCAGAGGGTAAGATTTCAAAAGCTTAAAGGTATGAATCATTTGGCCATGTCAAAAAAACCCACAACCTTAAAAATGGTAAAGCCTTAGGGTAAAGAAATGATGGATGCCACTTTGACAGGGGGATGCAGTGTCCTATACTGCACGTGTTCCAGACAAACTCGCTCTTAAACATCCTTAGCTACTTTGATGTCTAATAGATACAAAGAATATAGTGAGACAGAAGTACTGGTTGTTTTGAACAATGGAAATAAACAGGCAAAATTGGGTCACCAGCAGCTGTAGACCTAGGAAATGTTGCTTTGAAAATCCTTATGCTGAAAGTGAGTCAGTATTTTCCAAGCATATGCTCTACTCTGTTCAGACCCTCTCATACACACACACGCACACATCCCATAAATACTGTTTTTGCTGTATCATTTCCAGATGCTATAGTCACAGAAGGTGGTGAAAACTTTAGCCAGGGCCAAAGACAGCTGTTCTGCCTAGCAAGGGCTTTTGTGCGGAAGACAAGCATCTTCATCATGGATGAAGCCACAGCATCTATTGACATGGCAACAGTGAGTTTGGAGTGTTTCTGATTTCTTGCTTTCCTTGAGGGGGAGACAACTGCTAATATGCAAAGAAAAAGGTGGAAAGCAATTCTATCTATTCTGTAATATGCTTACACCATATTTAGTGCAGATGTGTTTACAAGTCCAGGTAGTTGTGAGTCATTGCTAACTAATCTAAAGAGCTTTTAAATAATTTTACTAAGGTTTTAATAGTTATTCAGCATTGCTTGCATTAGGAAAATGAAGCATGTTATTTTCATTGGCAGTTTGATTTCCTAAAGTAAACAAAGCTTTGGAAGGTCAGCTGGGATGGTTAGTGAAGGGTGAACTGGTAAGCAGACAAATTGCCCCAGCATGGCAGACAGGACAAGTCAGGAAGTTAGAAGGCTTGAAAGTAGCATCAAGGAAATAAACAGATGTAGAAAAGATATACTGGGTTATTGCATTAATTGCCTGAAATTGCTAGACAGAGGTTAAACCACACAATAATAGTGCACTGACTGAATTTTAGCCAGATAGAACAGTACATTCTCAGGATTTTTTTTCCTCTGTTATGTTGTTATGAGAAATGTTTCAGTCTTCTTCATGCTATGAATAAAGAGTATAATTGGAGGGTTTTATTATAACAGCTACAATTTTTAGTTCTGTAAAATGTTAGCGTGTTGGGTGTCAGTAACGTTGGGAGTTATACTGTACACAGCCCAGTTAAAACACATTTTGAATTTTGACACATTGAGGATATAGTTCCTCCTTTGAGATACATATCTAAGGAACAGATAATAGCAAATAAAGGTATCTGTGCTAGTGACATTTCTAGGCAGTTTGGTACACAACATGTTTCCTAAATAGCAAAGGATGAGTACTTGTTGAGTGAGAACTATGTATGTTAAGGCCACCTTAAATATCAGCTCCACTGTTAAATATGCCAGGTACAGCACACACCCTTGCTTATCCCTGCCACCCCTTGGTGTTAGATGTCCTTGGTGTGCTGGGACATTCCTGGGCTTCCAGCAGGGTGAAGAACACACGCGCCAGCATGCAGGCAGCCTGGCAGCACCCTGAATTCACCTTTGATTTCCTCACTGTAAAACTGAGGTCAGGATAGCAGGGGTTTGGGAGCCAGAGCATGGCTCTCGTGTGTGCTGAAGTCCAGAGGCAGTGGGGGCGGCAGGAGCGAGCAGGGCTGTCTAAATGGAGACCTGGCTCTGGTCTAGATTGACATGTAGTTAATTTTATATTTCTGCAACAAAGGATCAATAAAAGCATGGAATAATCAGTGGTTACTTTAGCCTTCTTAGTGTCTGTGTGTCTATCGTGTAACTTCTGTTGTTTGAAAAGCACCAAATGTTTTTCTTTACGTAGGAGAACATACTCCAGAAGGTAGTCATGACTGCATTTGCTGACCGTACTGTGGTTACAATAGCAGTAAGTACAGTCTCTGCTGCTGTTCTAATGCAAACAAGAATCAGAAGTGCAACATTAGTCAATCTTGTCAATGTTAATAAATGTGTTAATTTGGCCATTAAACTTTTTTAATGAGGTGTTTAAGTGTAAGCTTTCTTTTCCATTTTAAACTACTTTCTTATTTAAATGCATAACATCAGCTTCTTAAGTGTGTTGTGTGATGCTAAGTCTGATTGCCTGTAAAGGCATGTAATCCAAGTATGCAGTCTGTTTTCTGTTACCCATTTTAGGCTAATTTAAAATATAATATGACTTTGACTACTGTGAAATCTAACAATAAGTTTTATCAAGCTACAGTAATCATTTAACTAAGGACAAGTAAAACTGTGATAGTTCTGCCACTGGATAAAGCAATTATGTTTCAGAATTTAAACAAATAAATGAGACTTACTAACGTTTAAAAATAAACATTCCATCCCTGTTGACAGTGATTGAATTTAAGTTTGCATATGCTTGAAGTGATTATACAAAGATCTTGTGTATCTATAAAAAAAAGTTTATGAAAGAGATTTGACCTGAATCAAAGCAGTTGGCTCAACAGATATGTCAGAAACAATACATATCTTTCAGTCGTCTATTTTCTAAAAATACACGTATTTCAGGGAGGTGAAATAAAGTCATTATGCTTCTTAACATTTAAAAATTAAACACAAGTCAAGAAATCTATGCTCAGGAATCTTACCACATCCTTTTTATTTTCACCTAGCAAATGTGTAATAGAAAACCTAATTTATCTTATGGTATCCATTCAGAGTGTTATAAAAAAAGGAAAAGGAATCATAAGGATGAAATTTCCTGATTTCTCTGCATGAAAATTCTGAGTTGCACTGCATTTTGCATTTATGTATCTTTTTCAGTTTGTTTGGGGATAGGCTGAGAAAGTTTTATTAGTCTTTCACTCTCTTAGTGAGTTCTAAACTGCACAGTTCAAACAAACAGCATTTTGGAATAAACTTACTTTGAATGTTTTTACTTCCAAATATGTAAAAGTAGTTTACAGCAGGTGGGTTTGTATTCAAAACACTCTGCAATAGCAACATAACATGGTTTTTTGGAGGGGTTTTGGGTAGTGGTTTGGTTTTGGTGTCGTCCCCCCCACCCGCCGCGAGAAAGCCATATATTCATAATTTGTGCTTAGGAAGAATAGGAATAGGGGGAGTATACTATTGGGTTTATATGATCATCTATGTTACTTTACCAGGATGGCAGCACTGATTGTGTTATACTGAAAGAGATCAGACAACAAGGGCAGCAAGTACAACTGGAATGTGGTATTTCAGTCCCCTCCCCCTGCCTGTGGACTGAATAAATGTCACAGAAGGACTGCAGCAGAGATGAGATTTGTAGATGCCATCAGTGATTATTTCATGGAACATCTGGCTAGGAAGCCACAGAAGGAAATACAAGAGTTGTTTTGGTACTGAGGGTGCCTAGGATCTGATTAGGAACCTTTCTGGTGAAAAGTGACCATGTAACAGGGACCGCAGTATTCTGAGATTAAATATCCCTGTAGGAGTAATGCAGACCCAAAAAAATCCCATGCAGTTACACTCAACTTTAAAAAGTGGAATTCTGAAAAAATGAGGAGGCTTGCTAAAAACAAAACCCGAAAATAAATGGGGGGGGGGAGTTAAAAGAGGAAGTGAAGAAAATTTAATCTACAGGGATCATGGAAATTACTTAAGGATTTTATTCAAAAATCCCAGAGCCAATATGTGCTATTTATTAGGAAAGGCTTGAGTAAGGATAGAAAGAAGCTGGTATGGCTAAACAAATAAAAAAAGACTATTAGAAACAAGAAGGCATTCTTGTAAAAGTTGAACTCATAGCCAAGTAAAGAAAACAGAAATGATCATAAGTTCTGGCATGTTACATGTGAAAATGCAATAAGGTAGGTCCAAAAAAAAAAAAAAAGTATGAGAGCAGCTTCTGGAAGCTATCAACACTACACAACCGAGAGCAAGTAGTCTGTCAGTCTATGGGGCCATTTGATGATCGATACATGAAAGGAATGCTCAGGAAAGATAACAGTATTGCGGAAAAGCTAAATTAATTTTCCACAGTGAATACTGAAAATAAAACTGGGGAGGTTTCTTCCTAATAAAATAAATTAATCAAATGTTAGGGCTTACTAGGAAAAGGGTAGAGAACAAGAAAGAAAACATCGTACCACTGTATAAGTCCATAGTTCGCGCGTACCTTGAATATCATGTGTAGTTCCAGTCTCCGCATCCCCAGAATGACGTGTTACAACTGAAAAATGTTGAGAAGCAGAAGGATGATCGGAGGTGTGGAACTGCTCTTGAAGGGGAGCAGCTGAGTAGGCTAGGCCTCTTCTGCCTGGAAGAAGGACAACATAAGGACATGTGAGAGAGGTCTGCAAAATCATGAGGCAAGGGGGAAGAGGCATCAGATGAAGCTCTGAGCAGCAAGGCCCAGAGCGTACAAAAGGGGGTACTTGTTCACGCAGTGGGGAGCAAGCCTGGAAAAATCTTTTCCAAAGGATGTGGATGCAAAAAGCTTATGAAAGCTCAAGAGAAGATGTGGGCAAGGTCTTAGAAGAGAGATCTATTCAGTTTTACAAATAGACAAACCACACCAAGCTCAGGAACGCCCCTGACCTAGATGTAGTTCAGGAGAGTACCCACATACAGTACCACACTTGCTTGCCTTGTTTCCACTCTTCCTGGCTACCTTGTGGCAATGGTTGGTGGCAGGACCCTGGGCTAGGGACATTGTAGTCTGAACTCATACGAAGATTCATACTCAAGTACCTATGTGCAATTTAGGTACTTGAATATCCACATGGCTCTTGGTCTGTTTATTTATCTGCAGTATTTGCATGGTAAATTAGGATGAAAAGTAGCATAAGTAGCCTTAATCAAACTTGAACTTGATAGGAAAAATAATTTCTGGAAATCCATCTTATGCTGGAATATATTTGATAGATACACTGAACTGGCATTTTGTTTATTTGTTTTTCAGCACCGTGTGCACACGATACTCAATGCAGATTTGGTTATTGTAATGAAGAGAGGGGTTATTTTGGAATATGACAAGCCTGAGGTTCTGCTAGAACAAGAAGACAGTGTCTTTGCTTCTTTTGTACAAGCAGATAAGTAATAAAAATAAATGAAGCATTTTAAAGTAAAATTGTATTATTTTCTAAAAGTGTAAAATACCTGTAAATAAATACTATTTCATAATAAATTGGGGTTTTCCTTTTTTAATAAATGAGCCATTTTTCTCTATCTGAAACATTAATGAATTATCTGTGTACTTTCCTTTTTTGTATGCTACTACTCTTCTTTTTATTTGCTACCAAAGAATCATGAAATATCTTTGAAACAAACTACATGGGTGAAATATGACAGGATACACATCAAATAAACATAGCCAGCGTGGAGTTTTTATGTAACCCTTAAACCTCTCCTGTCATTTTATTAACATGTTATTTTTTATGCATCATAGCCCTACTGTAGATAACGCTCATGACTGACTAAATGCAGAAGGAAAAATTATATACCAAAGGTATTTCTCAAAAGCGTGTATCTCTTTTAATCATGTGACTCTGTAAAGCTTTAATATCTAAATATAAAATATAAAATCTATAAAACTCTTTTTATACTGTGGTTTATTGACAGCACCTGTGTCTCTTTGTTCTCTCCTTTAATACCGTTTAGAAATTAATCACAATGTGATTCCTTTAGTCTTTCTTAGGCTGCCTCACCTCTACCCCTATTGAATCATATTATACTGATTCCAAATGGGATTGAGACAGACTCCCAAACTGAGGAAGCTAAGAGGAGGCAGGCTGTGATAAAGTATCAGTGTTTAATGCACACTGTTTCCAGGCCAGTACAGATGTACCAATTCATCTGGAAATTATGCCTCCAAATCTGGTGAATAAACAGTATTAAACCTTTCACTGAAGCTCAGAGCCATGAGAGCGTGACTCATTGTCTCCTAGTCTCACATATTTCACCTACTGTCACGCTGTTTCTGAATTCACTGTGATCCTTACCAGTAAGTTATGTATACTTGTTAAGGTAACTTGTAACCATTGAAATTGTCCTAATTTGGCTCAACAACTACTTATCCCCACCCTATCGATTCATTGTGACAATTATTCCAGGATGTATTAATTGCTAATGGGTTAGAATATCAATGACCCGACAGAAGGCTACAATGAATTTTTCACTGTTACTCTTTTTATAGCAACTTTGGCTTTACATCCCTTTTTGTCCTCTTTCCCTTTCTGAAGAATTCCTAGTGCTTGGGAAAATTTCTTTCTCTCTTTTTTTTTTTTTCCCCCCCCCTCCTCTTTAGCCTGCTCAATTAATTTTGAATCTGTTTTTTAAAGGCTTTATTTTCTAGAAAAAGACATCTCAGTGTTCTTGTGGGGTACATGATATTTTTAATGCATTACCTCTTTTCTAGCACTGCAGCAGAGAGCAAGGAAAACTGAAGAACTGTTGTTGCTGTTTAAGTAGTGTTACCAGTTCCACAGCGGAGTATTTGCAGCATCTGCCCGCTGTTATTTGTGCAATACCTAAGGGCACTAAACTGGGGCCAGAGAACATATAACCAACAGGAGAGTGTAGATGGAACAATGGTAGAAGTGGGGAGGTAGAATACAGTTCTGTGGATGAAATGCATGACCTCTGTCATTGCCTAATACAGGTGAAGAGAGAAAATGGGCAGTTGGGAGATACCTCCTCCCCCAGGGAATCATTCAAAGAAAAAAATGGCTGCAGAACTATTGGTTTTCACCCTGGGATACCAGGCACCCATTAGGGCTAAGAGAAGAAATGGGGGACAGGCAACTATCCTTCCAGGGTAGCAGAAGGGCACAGTGAGCACAGAGCAGGTTTCTACTACAGCTACTGTGTGTGCTGTCTCGTAGCTGCCCAGCACTGGTCTAAGGCAGGATCTCTTCCTGTAAAGGCTTAGGAAAACACCACTCTGCAGGACATCATAAACCCATGCTGCAGAGAGAGATCCTCAGAAGCTTTGCAACCATCTGTGGAAGATCCTAAATCCTAATGGCAAGAGGAGAGATACAGAGAAGTGAGGTTTCGTACGCTTTTAATAAAGTGCCATGGATTTGACACTGCAATTTGGACTAGCTCCTATTCCACAAGGTTCTGACAACCTTACCTGGAAACGAATGCAAGGGAGTAAAGGATGCAGCGTATCGCTAAGACGACTGTATTATATCTCGCAGTATTAAGAAGTAAGAACTCAAAGTACAAGTGTCATACATTTCCATTGTAAATGAGGCTTATATTTCACAAAGCAGCATCGCAGGAGAGTAGGGTAAGTGAGCTGGTTCATATGCAATGGTTACATATCTTATTAATGGTAACACGCTGCTGAACAAATATGCGTGAACAGGGAGGCCTCTTAGCTACCACTTGGACAGAATACACTTCACATTTCCTCAGCGCATTTTATCTAGTCTTGTTTGTATGGGGCCAAGTCTCAGGGATTTTCTGCCCCCTAACTCCAGAGGGTTAGAGTCTCAACAGTGACCAGAAGCAGTACCCAAGAAAATTATTCTATGGTGGGAGGCTCACTGCCATTGTCTGAGTCATTAAACCTGTTGCCTCCAGATACGTGTTCCGGAAGTCGCTATTGACTCAGGCTCACAAATGTATTTTGCATGGCAACGAAGCATTACTAAGCAAAGTGCTGTACTAAAATGGGTGCAAGACCACCCCAGAGCAGTCATGTCCAGACTTTAATTTTTCCTCTGGGATGAGACTCCACTTAGTCCCAAAGGTGTTAGTGGAGTAGGCTGCCCATGGAGATGCAACCAGGGTTTGTTTTATTTTGTTTGTTTTCTATAAATGCTCCTATTATGCAAAAATCTTTATAGCATTTATCCCCTTGTCTTAGTGTGGCCATTTCATCCTGTTCTACTTATTTCTAAGGGAACATTGTTTCCTTGGAAGGCCAGGAAGCACAGCATGCCTGCTATATTAGCCCTCATCCCAGCTCTGCTCATGCCTTCCCCTGTGGCTTTGCATAACCAACTCCAATCTCTTTTCTTCTGTCTACCCACTCGTAAAGCAAGGTGATTTGTGAGGCTTAATTCATGTTAGGCTTACACTGTGTAGCCTTTGAAAGAAAGGTCTGCTTCTAAAGGCAGAGTAATACCATGGTACTAACTAAATTTTAATTTAACAATTATATCTTCTTTGATAGCCATTAAACTTAGGATAAATTGGGGTAGGGGGGAGTTTTGAAATGTAAAACCTATTTTGTGGGTGGAAAAACATATCCCTCATGATTCAATACCACAGAGTGGGATTGTTCATTCCCGTGAGCCCAATTTGTTCAGCAGCTCTTAACACAAATATGTTGGCTCACTCAGAAGATCTGTCACTTTTTTCTTTTAAGTATCTGTCACTTGATCCACAAAGACAGGGCTTCTTTTTATTCTGCTCTAGAAATTCTTCAGCAGAAGCCACTTGCTTTGCTGTCCCATCTCAGCCAACAAGTGCTGAGAGGTGAAGGAAAAGAAGTGGCAAATGACAGTCCCAATAAAGAACAGAAGTGGAAACAAGGAAACGCCCTCCTAGCTCTGTAGAGTTCAGGATTCCTAAAACCAACATGGTGAGTGTGTGCATGCAATGCCGCTTGCTGTAGTAGACCCCAGGGGTTGTTCCTAGCACCAGACTATGAAGCAATTTACCTTTCCCTTTAAAACACTCCTCCCCGACACTTTTTTTTTATTCTACGTTCATGTAGTTACTGCCCTCTGGAGGAAAAGGTACAGAATAATACAACAATTAGAAAAGAGTAAGGAAAAATGGCACGAGAGGCATGACTGTCTCTTGAATACCTTTGTCTGTCTCTGCAAAAGAGTGTGAAATGTTACTAGTGAGTACTGCACGGTGTTGTAGAGCTGCTTTATGCTCACTTCAAATTGCTGAAAGTAACTATAAGCTGCCATCAGCTGGAGAACCACACCTTTGACAAGTAAATCTTCACATTATTTCATCCATTTGGGGTTTTTTTTAAATGTTTAGAAAGAAAAGCATAAAAAATGCAATATTTTTTAAGTTTGTCCTGGTTTTGGCTGGGATAGAGTTAATTTTCTTCCTAGTAGCTGTTGTAGTGCTGTGTTTTGGATTTAGGATGAGAATAATGCTCCTAACACACTGATGTTTTAGTTATTGCTAAGTAGTGCTTATACTAGCCAAGGACTTTTCAGCTTCTCATGCCCTGCCAGCGAGAAGCTGGGAGGGGGCACAGCCAAGATAGTTGACCCAAACTGGCCAAAGGGATATTCCATACCATATGATGTCATGCTCAGTATATAAACTGGGGGGAGTTGGCTGGGGGGCAGAGATTGCTGCTCAGGGACTGGCTGGGCATCGGTCAGCAGGTGGTGAGCAATTTTATCGTGCATCACTTGCTTTGTATATTACTATTATTATTATTACTACTACTATTTTATTTTATTTCAATTATTAAACTGTTCCTGTCGAGACCCACGAGTTTTCTCACTTTTACTCCTCCAATTCTCTCCCCCACCTCACTGGGGCAGGGGCAGTGAGCGAGTGGCTGTGTGGTGCTTAGTTGCTGGCTAGGTTTAAACCACGACAAAGTTAAATTGTTTATATAAATCATGTACTTAACAAAGTAGAAGTGTACGTGCAGGTGACATTCACAGCAAGCACACAAAAAATGTCTAGCAGACAAAGTGCCACAGAGAAAGGGGAATTGTCTTTGGCTAAGCTCACCGGCCTGGCAGCCAGGTGCCAGGGCACCTTGTTGTCATTTTAGTTTTATTTATGAAAGCAGCATGAAAGATGACCCAGAACAAGAGAAAGCGTGGAGTATTGGGAAACTGACCCCTCCAAAAGGAATGGATGTGTCCAAGGGCATGCAACTATTCATACATGAAAAGTAGAAATAGTTCTAAGTAACAGTAATCATTTAATTACAAGAGCTGTAACGACTGCTCAGAGATCTCACAGTGATTACTTCAAAATACTATTCTGAAATCCCTAGGGGAGCCACAGTAAGTAGCTGTAGGTGGTGAAAGTTTATTTCAACCCAACTGGCCAGCTCCCAACCATCAACTGGGCAATTACCTTGCCCAGACAATCAAAGCCAAGCACTTAGAGCCAAAACTGAAGGGAAAGTCCACGGACATATACAATTAGGAAAATATAATCATAAATCCACTGTCACTAAAGAAAAACCTCTTATCCAGAATATCCTAGGATGCTTTAGCAACTCTACAACTTTGGTGTCTAAACTGAAATCGAAAGAAAATATTTAAATCAGAGTAAGAAAACACATGAATGAGAATACTGCTATTTAAACAGTGGAGCAGTCACATCAGAGTGTTTTTAAATAATTCATCTTGTCGCAAAGATACATCCATATACGCATGCACATGTATGCATTTATACCCACACAGCCATCATACTGCCACAGACAAGTTCTAGCTTCCTGCCTCCTTTTGTCACCTCTTCTGGCAATTTTGATGGCTGTCTGGAAGTTCATGTCACTGTGGGTTAACCATTTGCAGATGGATCATTCGTTTGCAACATTTACTGCTATTTGGAGAGTAGACATTTTCCTGAGCAGTCACAGCTTACATCATTTCATGAGCTCCTTCTTTCAGAAAAAAAATCCTTCCTTAGTTAAGGCTAAATAACTCTAACAAATTTTGTAAGTGGGAATGAGCCCCTTTAGTTCCAGGTCTCTAACCGTTACATCCTTGGACTTAGCCTCTTCAAGCAAATTTCCTACCACTGCCTGCCCTATTCACTAGATGAATGCTTTCCTCCTACTTACAGAAAGATGTGTAGCTGAATTTCAGGATTATTTTTTTTTTTTGCATTAAAGATTTCCTTTAAAAAAATCCCCAGCACCATTTTATTTTCTATTTCACGGAATAATTGCCCAACCTGAAACCACACCATCACGTTCAGTAGCAGCTGTTAATGGAAGCCAGGTACTGGCAGCAAATCCATCCTCGAACAAATATTTACAGAAATCGGCTCTGGGGAAAGGGGATCGCTCACACCACGGCATCCCGAAGCGCGACCGCGCCGTTCATCAGGAAATAAAACCCCAAAACTGAGGTAAAAAGGTAAAGAAACGCACCCAGCGCTCACCGGGGAGCAATTCGGGACTCGGCTCCCCCCCTTCCCTTCCCACAGGGCGACGTTGAGGAGCGGCGCCCAACGATTTTTAACAGCCTTCCGTTGCTCCCGTTGCACAACGACCGTTACGCGCGCGGCTCCTCCACACACACACGCGCGCGCGTGGGAACGCCTCAGCCTCTCGTCCCTCCGCTTCGGGGCCGGTAGCGGCTCGGGGACCGCAATACCGAGGAGGCCGGGAGCGGCCGAACCCGGCCCCACACGGCGGGCGTGTGGGGCCGGGCTCGGCCGCTCCTG
>VYZW01018386.1:0-14852 GCA_013401315.1 Balaeniceps rex | reverse complement strand
CGGGCGCGTTTCGTGGGCAAGAACGGTGCCTGCAACGTGGCCCATAAAAACATCCGGGAGCAGGGACGCTTCCTCCAGGACGTCTTCACCACCCTGGTGGACCTCAAGTGGCCCCACACGCTGCTCATCTTCACCATGTCCTTCCTCTGCAGCTGGCTGCTCTTTGGCATGGTCTGGTGGCTCATCGCCTTTGCCCACGGAGACCTGGACCACAGCACCCGGCTGCAGCGTGACCCTGGAGAGGCGGTGGCGGGGGCCCCAGCCAGCTTTGTGCCCTGTGTGACCAGCATCCACTCCTTCACCTCTGCCTTCCTCTTCTCCATCGAGGTGCAGGTGACGATTGGCTTTGGGGGACGCATGGTGACAGAAGAGTGCCCGGCTGCCATTCTGGTGCTGATCGTGCAGAACATTGTGGGGCTGGTGATCAACGCCATCATGCTGGGCTGCATCTTTATGAAGACCTCGCAGGCCCACCGCCGGGCTGAGACCCTCATCTTCAGCAAGCACGCGGTCATCGCCCTGCGGGAGGGCAAGCTCTGCTTCATGCTGCGGGTGGGTGACCTCCGGAAGAGCATGATCATCAGCGCCACCATCCGCATGCAGGTGGTGAAGAAGACTGCCAGCCCGGAGGGGGAGGTGGTGCCCCTCAACCAGATCGACATCCAGATGGAGAACCCCGTGGGGGGCAACAGCATCTTCCTCGTCTCCCCGCTCATCATCTACCACGTGATAGACAAGAACAGCCCCCTCTACGACATCTCCCCCCTGAACCTTCACCACCATGAGGACCTGGAGATCATCGTGATCTTGGAAGGGGTGGTGGAGACCACCGGCATCACTACTCAAGCCAGAACCTCCTACCTGGCAGATGAAATCCTCTGGGGCCAAAGGTTTGTGCCCATTGTGGCAGAGGAAGATGGGCGATACTCTGTGGACTACTCTAAATTTGGCAACACGGTGAAAGTGCCCACCCCTTCGTGCACTGCTAGGCAGTTGGAGGAGGACAAGAGCATTATGGACACCATGCCATTGTCCCCTAAAGGCACAATAAGGAAGAGGTCTGTCAAGCTAAAGCCCAAGTTTACTATAAGCGATGCGCCTTCCTGATGCCTTTTGACTGGGAAACTCTGTTAGGGCTTTGTGTCTGAAAGATCTCATAAACTCAAATCACTGAGGTGGCCTCTTACTGTTTTTTAAATTCAGGTTGGTAGCACAAGGTATGTTCTGGTGTTATTTATTGTGGGATAAATCTAAAGCTAATTATATTTTTTTAAAGGTGTGAGAGATTTCAAGCAGCACTGGGACTAGGAAAATCATGGTCTGCAGCTTTAAATTTTAATTCAGACTGTCCTATTTAATTGCACGATCATTTTGCATTGATTAATCTGCAGGTAATGACATATTTTCTCAAAAAATAAATGTATATTTATCTTCAGAGATTGCAGTACTTAGGGTCTTGCAGTGTTCTAAAGTCAGTAGGTTTTAACTTTTTTTTGAACTTGAACAATCAATATAGCAAAATAAAATATTAATTATTAATAAAGTAGGCTGGATTTAAATTATAACAAAAAGGTCAGGCAATGTTATGTATGACACAAGACCAGATCTGGAAGTGTCTAGGTATTATACTCTATTTCTCAAAGAAATTAACTGCCAGATTTGCTTCATGCATATTGTATTGTATGGAGCCACTCCTACCATGTGCAATATGAAATGTATTTGAATATTTACTTTTGTTTATTTTAAAACCCTTTACACTTCCAAAATAAAACATTCAGGAATACCTTTTTGGACTGTACATTTCTGATAGTAAGCAATGCTTTGCCTTTAAAAAGAGTAGCAGATAGTATACAACTGAAATTAATTATAAATAGGAAAAATTCTGTATTCTAGCTGACTAAATGAAGAGAAGCAACATCCTGACACACACAGAGCCACATGGCAATAGGATACCCGGTAGAAAAATTAATCTCTCCCGTAGGTCAGAGTGAATTCTGTTAGATAATCAGGGAATATAAATAGAATTAGATATTTTAAATGAAAGCGCAATGCTGAATGCTGAAATTATATCTGCATGCAGTAGGCAAAATCTTTCACTCCTTTCCCTTTTGTAAGAGAAGCAGAGGGTTTTGTGCTTAGGGAAAGGAGTGATGTGTAAGACAGCGTGGTCACTTCTGGGATGCTGTGTCACAAAACATACTCCTGCTGAGGAAACGATTCCCTTTCCATTTACATCCTGACCTCCTTACACAGCCGGTGCCTGCCTTGGTTTTTAGCTGAATTCAAGAACTGGCATTTACCAGCAAACACAAAGGAGCCATGTTCACCCCCTCAGCTCCACAGTGACAATAGGAGCAATTCCCCTTAGCACACTCCTGCAAATCCTCTATCTGGGGATATTAGTAACAGCAGGAATTTTATTTCTGTGCAGGGTTATTAGGAGATAGCAGCAGTATTAACTAGTGTGCTATTAACAGGGCAAACTGCCACTCAAGTAAAAAAAAGATAACGTCCAAATAAAACCTAAATAAGCATTATAGAACTGATCTAACACCTGGTTACACAAACTGTGCAGAGAGGCACCAAGTTACTTTCAAACTTAATTATTCAAAGAGCTTCCAGTATCAAGTTCTTGAGTGTTATGTATTTCATGGCAGACACCTGAAGTACTTTGTGTTGGCAATAATATGGCAAATTTTTGATGCCTTGTCAGTGTAACAATATGACAAACTCATTCAAAAGTGTGACAAAACTTCCATATTGAGTATTTGCAGGCATCTATAATAAAATGAAATAATGTTTGGGTAAAATCAAAGGTTGCTTTAAAATTATAAGACAGTAGTTATATTTTCAATATTTATGTATTTCAGTTTTACGAAGACCTGTATTAGCACTATCATTTGGTATAGAGAATAAATGTTCAGTTTCCAAATTCCCAATACACCAATACTACTCTGTGAACAGCTCTAAAACTGTGGTATGTGTTTCACAATGAAAAGACATTCAAACTGGCATTAACAAGTAGTCAGCAAAGAAAATTTGGAAAGGCATATTTTACATTTGTAATCATAAAAAATTCCTATTTTTTAAAATAGGGAATGATTATATGCCTTTGGTGATTAAATTTCTTCTATAAGACTGAGTCTAATTGTCACATTATTTTCCAGCTTTCCCTTTCACTGCCTCCGTTCCATCGCCCATCAGAACCACACTTACAGTAGAGCTATTTGCATCTCCTAGACACCTTTGTTCCTTTGAAAGTTCATTGTTCTTTATCACCTATCACAATGCTACTGCTCTATTCTTACAAGAGTCATAGATAAAATATTAGAGTTAGCTTTCCAGTGGCTTGAAATCGCCTTAGCCTCCTTAGTGCCTTATTTCAATGTGTAAGATACACCTTCAGGTTCTCGCATAAAACCTCTTCAGCTCTGGTAGCATTTTAAAGCTCTTGTCAAGATTTGACCTAAATGTGAAGCAATTTCAGTAGCACTACCATGCAACTATTTTCAGGAACCGATGCAAGCCTCTTTTTCCCTCAGGGAAATCTGTGCTACAGAGAGGTAGAAAATTCTCTTTGTTCACTGTGAGATGGGAGGGGAAAGACAGGAGGAAACAGCTTGCATTGGCTGAGCTGCTTTCAGGACCACCTTTTATGTCACTTTTACAAGAATCTGCCTAATTTTCTGAAGTCTTGCAATAAATAGGCATCATAATATTATGAGGAAGGCAGGATTTGTACTACTAAAATCACCATAGTGAATTATTTCAATCAAAGTGTTGGTGATTTTGAATCTCAGGATTATTGTAATTTTAAATTCTTCTGTTCTTTCATCATTTAAAATATTCAGAAGCATTTCAGGGGCAGAGCAAGGAAGAACAAGTGTATTTATTTTGTACTAGGGATATTATTTCTTTGTGAGGATCCTTTCATTTTGTCATTTACAAAGTATTTGGGAACACAAATATCTGAAATTGTTCTTGAAGTTGTACTTATGCTGACCGCCCCCATTCTCTGTAGGAAGGTTCTGAAGAAGGCGTCAGTGCTGTCATTTGGTGTAGAAAAGTCCTCACTCTTAGCAATGAGCAAACACTGCGTTTTCCATAGTTGAGGTCCTAAGGGAGTGGGCTTTTGAACTTTCTCTCTCAGCCTACATCTGCTTTTTGGTAGGTGGTATTGCAGGGGTCCTGCCGAGCAGCTGGGCGGAATGCACTGTGGCTCCCACCGCTGCTACCTCTTCGCATTTCCTCTGCACAGAAACCAGTGTGAGGGAAGCTGGGGGCTGCATGCTCAGGCTTGCCCTGACTGAGGGGAGGACATGGACACAAAAAGTGGGAAGCTGTAGGTTTTGTAGTGACCCATTGCTGAATTTAGGGTCTGGTGTAACCAACTGTGTCCATGGGAATTGCTTTTGATGTGGTTCAGAGTCCGAAACCATTACCAGTTTATATTAATGGTTCACACTGTTTAGGGCATTCGAATTGGAGTTTGTTAAGCTGTTTGGATGGACAGAAGGATCACAGAGCTTATTAATCAGAAACAGAGACTGGAGAACACTTATGTTACATGCCATAGTTTTAAAATACTTGTAGTGACTGCTGGTGAGAACAAAGGCACTGGACCTGTTGGTTTCATGTTGCATTTCCTAATGAAATCAAGTGACATACGTACACAAAATTAGAGTATAACAAGGTCTGACTTAGTCTCTTTATCCCGCAAGGCACATAAATATAGTATTATAGCAGTGTACTTCAGTAGGAAAATCTCCTTGTAAAATAGATACAAACCAGAAGTGAACTCAAGAGGCTGAATATTAAGGCAAAAGAGGGCCAGGTACACAAAATAGATACATTTAAAATCCCCAAGTGACATAGTGGGAAGACAGTGCCAAGAAGTACGAAATTATTTTCTTTTGAAGCTCTTCACACCAGCAAAGGTGCACCGATGCTGAGATGAGAGATCAGGGACGTAAAAAGCAGATATGAGAGGCTGGTATAAAAGTCTTTAACGAGGCCAAGGTTTACATGCTAGCATAGATTAGCAACAGGGTCAATGTCAAAATTCAGTCTGCCCTGTAAGGGGAGACTGCAGGCTAGGCATGATCAGCATTGCTCAATCCAGTGGGTAAACAGTGCTGCGTGTTGAGCAAGGTACAAGTCACGACAGAGCCCTATTGGAAGCAGTGTTAGGAGGGTTTTGTGGCGACTGATTCTTGTGGTTAGTTATTTATTAATAGTTCATAATATCAATCTAATGAATAACAAATAGTTCTTTGAAAACTGAATTTGTTTCTTCATGTTTTCCTTCCTCTTCCACTCTTTCTTTAGGTCACCCCTAAAGGTAATTATTGTAGGTCTGCTAGCACAGATTGTTTTGATTTGGGATAAAGCACAAGAGTGCTTTGGGAAATAAAGTACAAAAATAAAATAAATATTAGAAACCCAAAAACCTTTGTGAAATTGCCAAGCTTGCAACTTTCACAGTGATTCCTTGTACAAAGCATGGAAATATCTATTTCTAGGAATTGGGTATTAATAAACTACCATAGATTATTCCCTGTTGTTCATTTTGCACGTCCCTGTGGAAGGGAAAGTGGTTTAGCTCTTCAGGTTAGGGTTGAGAGAGAAGAGGGGAAGGTTCAAAATCACTGCATTTTAGGCCCCCTGGTTACACCTTTCTCTCTCCCCATGCTCAAAGTCATACTGGTGTTGCCACTAAACACGGGCAGGGTCAATGCTCTTTGCAGTGCATGTTCCCATGTGGCCCTGCATTCATCCAGGGCAAGCCACCCCATTCCAAGGTGGACATCTCAAACCCGACAGCCCTGACCTAAGGTTCCTGGAAGGCAGTAGAAAAATTCCCACCCATTTCAGTGGATTTTTGGATCAAAGGACGTAATCTGCCAATTTGCTGAAAGCATGTGCTGCAGTAGAAGGACGGATTTAATCAGCGCTGCAGACCTTACTCAAGCAAAGCTGCTGTTTGAGGTGAGAAGACCGCTGTGTAAAGGAGGCCTTGGGTAAGCTGGACCAGAGCAGGTGGTGGGACACGTGCTCAGTGTGGCTGGTGACTGTCTAACTGCCTGTAACAAATGACTCAGTGTACTATTTTTGATTCAGCAACAGGAGAAAGATACGTGATACAAATCTCCACACCTCCCCAAGGAGAACTATTAAAAGAGCAGAAGACATTCTTGAGAGGCTGCAGATACCACTGCCTCCATCCTGCTCTTAGCACTGCTGGGTGCCCACAGAGGATGGTATGCTGCATGTTTTTCTGGCTTACACCCTGATTTTAACACATAGAGTGACTTTAAAGAATCATCACAGAAGAATGACTCAGTTTAAAAGTAATTTTCAAAAATCAAAACCTGCAGCCCCTCTTCACCACTTTCAACCACACATCAACCTTTGTGCCTGACTTACTGAGTTTAAATGCAGATGGCAACTCTATGAGAGGTTTCCTAACCAGCTCCCTTACTGCAAAGCTGAACAGCCTTAAATAATCAATGCCATCTGAACTGGAGACAGCCCAGAGGCCTTGTGATGGTAGCCCTGCAGAGGAACATCTCCTCTTTCCTCCCCTCACAGGAGCCAGGGCCTGCCCTGGCAGGAGACATCGAGCATCCCATCCCGTCCCTCTGCCCCTGCTGCCGTGAGGGTGTTGAGGCCCTGAGCTGGGAGTAGGGCTGCCACATACTATGGCAGGAGGTGGGAACCACCCTTTTCCTTCCCTGGCTGTTCCTTGTTCATTTGCTATTTTAAGTGGCAAATATCTGCTTATTGTTTTGCATTTATACTTTCTCTGCCCAAGAGAGGGTAGGCACAGTGTATAAATAGCATTGTTGTTGTCATAGTCATAATAATATTATTTCTGAGCAGAGCTGAGGCAGAGATTAACGGTGAGCATCAATGCCAGCAGCAGGAGCCCTTGACTTCATTAAGCTTCAGATCAGGCCCCCATGTTAAATCCTGGGCCTTTAAATCCAAGAGAGCTTGCCAGGGAGTTCATTAGCACCAGGATTTCCCTCGTAGGGTTGGGCACTCTTAGGTTAATGGGGTGGGCAGCTGACTCAAATAGTCCCTGATGGTGCCTTTGCTGTAACACCAATGCTGTTCTCCATGTTTTATGTTAAAAGTATCCTTCTGCATCAGCACCTCCTGGGAACTTCTTCCTGTGCCTTGTGAGTAAAAATCTTGTTTTATTTCCTTTTCTCTCACATGAGAGAATACAGCCCTTGTGCATATTGTATAATCCTATATGCTGAGGCATTTGAATGACTTGAATGTTTATGTTGTAGTCTGTGATCAGCTTGCCCTATTTGTCAAGTACCTGAAAGGAGGTTGTAGCAAGGTGGGTGTCAGTCTCTTATCCCAAGCCGCAAGCAATAGGATGAGAGGAAACGGCCTCAAGTTGCACCAGAGGAGGTTTAGATTGGATATTAGGAAAAATTTCTTCACCAAAAGGCTTGTCAAGCATTGGAACAGGCTGCCCAGGGAAATGGTTGGGTCACCATCTCTGAAGGTATTTAAAAGTGTAGGTGTGGCACTTAGGGACATGGTTTAGTGGTGGACTTACTTAGCAGTGTTAGGTTTACAGTTGGAATCAATGATCTTAAAGATCTTTTCCAACATAGATGATTCTATGAGAAGAAGAGCAGTGAGATGAGCAGGAAGATCGGAGTGTTCTTCTTGCAAAATATATGGATTTTGTTGGAGCAGAGTGCCCAGAGAGCAGCTGCCTTACATAAAATGATGGTAAATCTTGACCATGAGGGTGAAGAAGCTACCCTCTGCAGCCATCCCCAGTGATGTTTTAGAAGATGACTAGCACTCTGTGGGTGTGCTGATCACTGAATAAATTAGGGTGGCTTGATTTGAAAGAACTAATGGCTGGCTTTGCCAGCCATGGAGAAAGCTCATGCTTGCTGAGAATTTATCTAGAACTATAGGCAGTAAACAGATATTTTTCCAAAGGCAGTATCTATCTTTAGAACTGCCTCTTTAGTAAGTAGCCGTTATTTTCTCACAGATTTTCTTCTATCAACTGTTGTCTGGACATCCATAGCTGAAATCTTTACGCTTAGAATCTACCTGCTTTACTAAATGGATGCATTTGATAGTGATACTTGATCATTCAGTTTGAAAAGTTGTTCCTTCATGTTTCCTTTTTTTAATTGCAGCAAAGTTGTTATTCCTTTATTTGATATCCCCCCCACACACACACACTTATTTGGTTCATTACTGTACATAGCCTGAGAAGTATGTCACTTCTGTTGTGTTCTTGAACAGCATCTGTTTAAGGAGAAAAAAAAAAAACAAACGAAAAAAAGTTCCACAGCATGCCATGGCCCTGTGACCCACAGTCAGAACTCTTAAATCACAGTACTACCATTCAAGATATTTCAGTGGTATCACATGTGTTTCTACTGTTATGTGCAGATCTGTCTTCACTGAAGAGAGTCAGTTTCCTTTGTTAAGTGGAGCCCAATCAAGTTTTAAAATGTAGGTTTCCTCAAAAGTTTCATCTTCACTAGAAACTCACGTCTGATCCTACATTCTTCATTCTGCTTTTCTGTTTTGCAGGTTACACAGGAGATGAAACGAGATCCATCCTCATAGTCCTTATTTTCTACTTCTTCCTCAATTAGGAATAGTCCCTTAAACCAGGTAACTAAACTCACCCTGTTTCTGTTCCTTCCAGATACACAGCACTGAAGCGTCACATCCACGCTAGCCTTTGGATGTGCAGTAATGTGCTTTATCTTTAAAGTGGTAACTGCTTCTTGGCTAGATAGACCAGAATCTTTGATTTTTATTTTTTTCAGAGAGAAGCAGATAAAGGTCTTAGCACCAAAGCCACCCATGAGTGTGTCATGTTGGCTGAGTGGTTTGTGTTCTACTATTAAAACTGTAATTTTCACGTTTCACTGATGTCCTGTAACATTAAATAACTACCTGAAGAGACTAGTACAAATATAAGACTCCCTGCGTGCTTATTCCCCTTGTTTGGACTTGGCCTTGAGCAAGCCTGATGTGAAACTGTCGTGTGTCCAAAAACCTTCTCCCTATCTTTGTAAACCTCTGTCTGGACTGCCAGAGATCCCTTACTGCCTCCTTCAGGTGACTTCCATATCAAAAAAAGGTCTTTGTTTAACAACTACTAGTATTAACTTGGAGACAACTTCTTTGGTGGTGGTGGACAATACACATCCTGCCTATTTCTTCCCCTTCTACACACATGTTGCTGATCCCAAACCTAGAGTCCTGTAGGAGATACGGGGGTGTGCAGCTGCTGCATAAACCATCCTGTCACTTATCATACCTTCCAGCAATGTTTGTCTGGTGAGGCAAGAATCATGCTTAGGAATGATATTATCAGAATGGCCATTATAGTTTTGTTCTGTTCTAAAACTAATACTTGAAGGGTTCTGTGTGGCTCTGATTTGCAGTCAGAGACAGTTTATTAGCAGCCCTGTTAGGTTCTTCTACAAAGTAGTCTTATACTGACCTGTCATAAAGGAAGTTAATGTATCCATAGAAAAATCCACAATCTTGTATTAAAAAGTATTGCCAAATTTACACCAGTCCACAAAATTTTTAGTAGTATGTTGTCATTCGTCAATATTCCATCATCACTGGTTTTCACATTGGTTGTCGGAGAAACTACTCCAAAGTGTGCTAAATTCAACAGATGTCTTCTTACTGACTTAAAAAAATCTGGATGCAGTTCAGAGAATGCCTGACTAAAATGGCGTTCTGACACTCATATTGCATTCACTTTTCTGAAACAGTTTAAATTAAAAAAATTGCTGATCAGCATTAGTTGAGAGGTTTGATTTGATCCTTAGTGAGTTATAGGGGGAAAGTTCTGTTTTAGTTCATTTTTAATGTTTACAGTGTAGCTATAGCGCATTCAGTGCATAACTGTGGGATGGAAAATTCGATAATTTCCACACTATTCTGACATATAGAAATACTTCCTTAAAGATATAATCTCCTTTAGGTAAGACTCTAATACCTCTAATAACTTTGTGGGGTGCCTTACTCCATTAAACACACTTGAGTATTTGCAAACTGGTATCCAAATTTAAACTAACTTCTAAGAGATAACAAACAATAATAAAACAATATAGTTACCTGGAAGCTCGAGTTGAAAGGCTTGTTCTACACAGTGTTGAGTTGCTGGATGAAAAACCTCTCATCTTAATATTTTAATATTGTCAGATGCCTTTGGGGAGAACTGCAGTTTGCTCGTATAAAAATATAATCCATTTTCTCCAATATTAGTTTTTATGACTTGGCTGGCATTGGGTAACTCTGCCTGGTCTCTGTGGCTCTGATACACGCATACAACTCTTGATGCTGTCGGGTACAAAATTTGATATGGAAAGTTCAAGACAGACAGTCTTATTGACTGTGGTTTGTGTAGGAATATCTCTTATCTCGGAGACAAGAGGAGACTTTGCTAAAGCAAGAGAAAAAGTCTTCCATTAAAAAGCTGCTGCAGTAAAATACTCCTGGGACACTAAGGCAAGAGTGATTTATTACAGAAGAAAGAGTTGCAACAGAAAAAAAGTATACACCTGCTGTTCTTTGAGTCCTCAGTACCTGGACTCAGTAAGACACTGGACTTACGTATGTACATACATAGTGTGTCATACTGCATATATTAAAAGAGAGAAATTTTGCTCTTTGTTAAAGGGTTTGGTCTTTTTTTTCTGGCAGCAGGAGTAAGACCAAAGTATGAGTCCTATCAACTTGATAGCAATTAAGGACTTGTCTTGAGCAGGCTGTTTTCAGCCCATTTGCCATCACTTCCACCAACTAAAATATTCTGTTACTTTGCTACAAAATCAGAGAATAATCTATAGTTTGATGTCAAACGAGTTGAGAAGTAAAATCCAGACAAGGGTTTGATGCTAACACTGCTCAAGTATGAAATCTAAAACATATATTGCTTCCTTGCCACTGGAATTTTACAGCAGGGTAAATATGAAATTACATCTTGTGGTTGAGAGGGGAGAGGGAAAGTAAAATTGCTCCTGTCAGACGGGTTATCTCCTGGAAAGAAAACTGGTGGTGCAATGGCTAGATTAAAGATAACAGAATCTCAATTTTTGGCTTTTATTTTTTTACCAGCCACTTTACTTTTAGCAAATTTCATAGTGGGGAATATAACATTCTTGACTTGTTTGAAATAAAACAATTCAAGGAAAGCAAAAATCCAAGCTTAAATTCAACCTTTGTTTATACCAATTAGTTGGAACTTTTGAATTTATCTACTGGAGCACCGAGTGGACTAATTCAATAGCAAGCTACAGCCAGGGTCTCCTGGGGCTGAATCATGCTTGTACAGTGACTCCTTCCTGTCCCAAATGACTCTCTACACCTGAAACAAAATTATTTTTTTTCCCCAAGTTACATCAAATAGTGCTCTGTACTGCCCTTAAAGTGAAAGGACCCATAGATGTATTATACATACCTGGAAGCCTTAGAAATATCTCTTTTGTGATGGGTTTCTCCAGGCTTTGTACATTACTTTGAAAGCAATTTTTCTTTGCCAAACATGAAAGCTGTAGGTGTTACCTGAAGCACAGATTGTAGGTAGAAGCAGTCACCTGAGTTGCCTGGTAGCTCTTGTCTGATGTTATCCTTGATTATATCCTCCTGCAGTAACCACTGATTCGAATCTCTTCAGGGCAGAAATCACTTACTCTATACATACACAGGTGCAGAGAGATGTTATAGTATTTTCTAATGCTAGATAAGCAGATAAAGGTGTGAAAAAGAGGTCAAATAACTTGATTATTTAGCTCTTTATAGCATTGGTATTTATATATTTGGTTATTTATACAGGAAACGAGAGGGATCCAGTCTCAGTGAGGAATGTAATAAGTATGATAAATAACATTATCTTGACAGCTTAAACACAACGAACCTCTAGTCCTCTGGATATGAAAATGTACCTAGTTATAATAATTTAGTATTTGTCCAGCTACAGGGCTTCTGTAACAAATGTAATGTATAATTATATGTTTTATTATATTTTCCCTGGCTTATGAAGTTCCTAGTTTCCCTTGCTAGTCCTCCTCGTGGTCCCCAAAACAGCTATGCCAGCACAATTTAAAAGGTGGTGAATTATGGAGTAAAGTGCTTTCCCCTGCTGCAGGAGAAACAATCTATTTACTTTCTGGTAAATCATCAGTATCATTCTTCTGTGTGAATTTGTTTGTGAAAGGGTTATTTAGATACATAAGTTTGTCACTGTTTCTTTTTAATAATGAAGAAACTCTATCATCAAGCAGTTGGGAGTTACCACTTTGAAGTTCTACTGATCACACGCGCGCATCAGGCACAAGCAGGATGCCATGTATTAGCCACTTTCCAAGTCAAACTGCATCTTTTCATTTAGTCCTTTGTGGCAGTATGTGAATGCATTGCATCTAATCCCAGCGCTTTTTCCCCTATTTCATACCTACTATGTTGCAATTTGGTTTTTGTTTTTTAAAATAAATTCTAAAAAACGCTCTGTGCATACTTGGTGCAACACTGGTGCAACCCTGGCTTTGTTCTGAGGAGCATGAGGGACATCTGAAACATTTAGGACATCTCTAGACTGAAAGATGAGCTATGACAAAGCATGTATAAGCTGGCAGAGATCAAATGGGTACGATGCCGACTGGTGATCCCTGGCCCTCAGTGAGGCTGGTGCCGTGCGGGCAGTCAGACAGCCGCAGGATCCAACCTGAATCCAGCCAGCGCAGGTCTGCAGTGCCACATAACAGCACAGATGGCTTGGCAAGCTCCAGCCTGCCCGCAGCCACCGAAGTGCCAAATTAAAACATTGCTTTTAAGCAAATGGGAACAAAAGCATGTGAGCATTGCTTTTGGGAGCAGTGGCTAAAGATCACAGTAGTGGTAACAAGTATTCCAGTGCTGGCTGTAGCTGCTCATCCCTCCTATTAGACTTAGAATAAGATAATTTGCAAAAACAGTTTTCAATGTAGAAATTGTAATACAATCAAAATAGAAATTTAGACACTTGAAACCACTTACATGATTTACAGTGCTTAATGTACAGGAAAGCCATCAGTCCAGCCGAAAGACAGGCAGCTGTTAATCAAAGACTGAGCCAACTAAAATGCAAGTTGGGAGCTGTAAATAATTAATAGGTAAATTAATAAAGACTATTCTGATGATACTGTAATTACCTGTAGGTTGAACTAAATCTACCCATCAGGGCAGATGACTGG
This sequence comes from Balaeniceps rex, assembly GCA_013401315.1. Taxonomy (NCBI): domain Eukaryota; kingdom Metazoa; phylum Chordata; class Aves; order Pelecaniformes; family Balaenicipitidae; genus Balaeniceps; species Balaeniceps rex. The sequence goes on along the minus strand of VYZW01018386.1, from coordinate 1,596 downwards.
CTGGTTATTTTTCTTACCTGAGTATTGCGAACACAGTAGAAAATTAAAATACAGATACTTATTTAGACTATGAATAGCGTATATGATTTATTAAGTTCTCAATAATTTTATAATACTCAGTGAACACAAATAAGTGTATGTTTACAACACTTAATTTTCCTCTTTCCTTGCTAAAAAATAAAAGGCATAGAAAGAGGGTATTCAGACTAAGAATTATAAAATTATTGTAGTTGAAAGTGAGCCATGGCTTTATGTGTAGGAAGCAGCATAACATTGAACACAGACAATTAAACTAGAGATACAGGGGAAACTGATCAAAAACCTAAGGCATGCCTTGATGACAACACCTTATTCCTTTATCCCAGTTCTCATATTTAACATAATGATTTTTATCAGTTTGCTTGGCTATTCATTGGTGATCGTGCTTCCCTGGGAGCTTCAGAGGCTGAATGAACTGGCATGGCTAAGCTGGCTCTGAGTATATGCAATTTTTACCTTTAGAATTCCTGGGAAAAAATGCTAATGTAAAACAACTTACCAACTACTTCCAAAGAAGCTGTTCCTTGAGCAGCATCAGGAGTGATAATGAATTGGCATCTGTATAATCCTGTTTTCTCCAGAAATAGTGCAGCATTGCCTTTTTTTATTTCACTAACATGTAGGATCCTACTCTAGGAGGACTGTGGTTTCCAGCTATAAATGTAAACAGTATCTTTTCCTGGCCAATATGTTGGGTTTTTAAATACCAAGTGATTCTCTTATTGTGGTTATCCAGTTGTGGTGTACTGTACTCAAAGATCAAGCATGGTACAGAGGTGTCTGTATTCAGGAAAAGCATCATTAGCTTAGTGCTCACTTGCACTTTCAGGGTCTCTTTGAAAAGGAAACAGCATAATGTAAGAAATGCATTCTTGTAAAAGAAAAAAGAAAAAAAAAAAGCCTTTTGAAACACAGCAGCTGTTGTTTGGTTTTTGAGAGATCATTCAGTTTTAAACATCCTATTTTATTATGCCACCACTCTGCTTCTTAATTAGCTTTTAGAAGTGCTCAGTAATCCTTGTCTTAGAGTCCCTCTAGTGAAGAAACAGTATGCAACTGTATGTGCTGATCATGTGAAAAATTGTCATGTTATAATAGATGTCGCATCACTTCTCCAGGGTACTAAGTGCACTGGCAAGGTCTGCACAGCCTGTAGAATAGCCGTGGGCTCAGGAACTTCACTCATTGCTACTGAAGTACCTGGTGGTGTTCTGTGACTGTGGAAATTTCCATACCTACAAGTTTGCATTGGACCTTACTCCATGCCTGAGTAACTCATCCTCTCCTCCTAGGTGGGCTCTGAATTCATGCAGCGGGTAGCTTGGTCTGATGCACAGTGGAGGTGGAGGGCTGCCTGCACCTCCATCCTACTTTCTCCAATGTCACTGGTGATACAGAGCACAAAAATTGAAGTCCTCAATGTAGTATTAACAGCAATGGTAAGCTAGTGGGAGATGGTGTGAAATGAGATATTAGAGGGGAAACTCCATGTATTGTATGCACCATCACCTGCATCATCAGTCAGTAGATGCTGTGGGTGGCGATCCGTCTACACCA
>VYZW01018385.1:3463-31070 GCA_013401315.1 Balaeniceps rex | reverse complement strand
AAAGAAGGCTACAGCTCGCGTCTCAGTTCATCGTCCCCTTTTTTTGGCAGGAAGGCAGGGAAAATGAACTCACCTGAAGACTCACTTTCTGGATCTATGATCTCTCTTGTCTAACATAAGATTGTCCAAAGATGAAAATAATTAAAAAATAGCTTGTTTCATAGAACAAGAAGGTGGTGAGATGCACTATCTGATGCTGCTTCAGTCTTGCTGCTGTCTAAGTTTGTGAATATAGACCATTTCTTTCGCTTACCAGGTTTGATTTTACTCTTGCTGTGATCTGTTACAAAGGTAGTGGCCTCCTATTGTAAAACCCGATTAACATAATGAGTTGCTGCATACTAATTTTTTTTTTTTTTCAATTTAGAACTTTTGTTTATGGTTTGCTTTTGTTTGGACTTATCTTGAACAAACAGATCTGCTCAATCACAGTAGTAAGTCTGAAGATGGATTTGTATATCAGCAGCTGAGCTATCCTTCTTCTTTCAAGCTGTTCTCTGCACAGTGGTGTGGATAAGACATCCTGGGTTTCCAGACCTTGTGCGTGTTTTCCAAAATTCCTTCGGTTTTTAATACCACAGGTCTGATATCCACAAAGCTTAAACTTATTTTGATATAAAAAGAGAAATAAGGAATTACTGGAAATATTTTGTGTCTCTGGATTTTTTTAATAATCTTCATTAGAAGGCTGCTGCTACACACTGATGAAACGTTAAGAAATGTTAGAGAGACTTGTTAGCTTCCAAACTGATCCTTTAAGGGTGTTGTAGCTGTAAGGAAGAGTTCTTGGCATGATGCTGCTGAGTCCAGTCAGCGAGAACCATTTTATAATAAGACCCAAAACCAAGTCTAGAGTAATGACGCTGTCTCTGGTTCCTTTGGTTAGATCTTCTGGTTTGAATAGTTCAAATTTAATAGTGCAGTAGTTGACCTTATTCTGGCAGTAACTATGCTGTGTGCAGATAGTCCTGTCCTTAACATCTAGATGATTGCCCTCCTGACTGTCTTGAAAACCTCAAAACATTTTTGGCTGTTTTTATGCTGTAACCATAAGAGACATGTTTGGTTTCAAGTACAATACAGTCATAAATATGCACAGTAACTTAAATTATTAGCTAATATGCTGTATGGAAAATAGGCAAGAAGTACTACTAACTCCTGCTTCTGAAACACGAAAATTTAATGAGCTCAGCAACTTCAGTATGTACCTTCTTACTGTCATCTCTCTTTTCTTGCCTTTGCGTATGCCAGCTTGGGATGCCTTACTAAAAGCTGAAATTGTGTGAATCTACAAACCTAGTGATTGAAGGAGTTTAAATACTGCAAGAGCAGAAACAAAACTGTAAGAGTTGGTAGGGCTGAAGTAAGAGCATACAAACCTAGGCTAGTCTCATAAAACTCAGCAAAATGTATATAAACGTTTCCCAAATGAACCTTCTTGCAGCTCTCTGTATGTTCAGTGTGTCCCCAAACTACCTGGCATATTGTAGTAGTAATACAATGAAGAGCATTGAATGCCAATGGCTGAAACTTGTTTCCATTGGTCTAAATTTGGGTAGGAATGGAGTCACTTAGGGAAAAATAAAGGCAGTGAGGTAAGCTTAACCTAAGTCTTTTTTTGATGTCCTGTATATGTTTACTGTTATGTTAAATGTGTTTCAACAATCTTTTTTCACTCATTAGCTAAAACTTTTTCACTTGCATGGTCACTTAAGCAGCACCTTGCCTTGGCCTGTTTATGCGCATGATTACTGATGTCAAGAGAGAATAGTTGCTTTCACACTGAAAGCTGAACAAGATGTTTGGTACTGTTTGCTCAGAGTGTCTGTATAGTGAAGAATTGGGAATTTGAAATTAATGGCTTTGGACATTGATCAAGATATGAGAATTACTAGCAATGCTTGTAAAACCACAACTGTAATACTTGTCCTGACACTAACAGAAACATCAGCATGCATGCATGTAAAGCACAGGGTGGGGAAATAACACACTAAATGGGGCACTCAAGTGCCTAGAGATCAGTGTTACTCATTTAAAATGCACAAATTCACAAATCTGAGGCTGTGATGTTTTCTTTTTCTGTGAATCAAACCCAATGCGCGCTGATAGTAGTTGGGCTTGTAATACCATATATCAGTGAAGAAGAGATGTAGTTGTGAGCGTAGGGAAAAACCTTTGTGTATATGAGATCCCCATCACTTGCAGAGTGATGAATGTTGATTCATCATTTTAGAAACAATATGCCACTTTTAAGGCCTTGGTTATTGTCACTACCAAAGTGTCTCTGATGTATATTTCCCTCCAAGTAAGGTAAGAATGTTTCTTTTTTTCCTTTTTTCTTCTTCACTGCTTTTCTCACAGGATGCCTTTTCCATTTTTATTCTGCAGTTTGCCATGTGGGTGGATGCTGTTATATTTGTCTTCAGCTTGGAAGATGAAATTAGCTTCCAGACCGTTTACCACTACTACAGCCGTATGGCTAACTATCGTAACACTAGTGAAATTCCAATGGTACTAGTGGGAACACAGGGTAAGTGCAGTCTTGATCTACAAGTGTATTTCTGTGACTGTATAGACTGTTCCAAACTGGCAAAGCCATGTCGTGTCTTTTCCCCTGTCCTGCATCAGCACTGCCACTCATCTGATGATGAGAGCTTGTGGATAAAGTGCCGGTTAATCAGCAGGGTGGTGTTCTGCCATTTGGGCTTCCTTGGCTAGCTTGCTAGAGGGCTGTGGCATTGCAAGGACTGGTTGAGATGGGAGACAAATGTCCATGCAGCACCCTTGGGAGAGGGAGTGTAGGACTTTAGCAATGATGACTTAGAAGAATATTTAGAAAAATATTTTCAGTGCTTGCCAGTCATGGTGGTTTTCTTGATCAGCAGGGAGATGCTAATGTTCAGTTTGGGCAGGTGAATCAGTTGTGTAACGAAGTTCTGAAGTGAGACCGGTTTCCTTTAGCTTGGCACTCTAGAAGTGATCAATACCTTGGCATTCCTGGGAGGCAGACGGATCAGGGATCAAAAACCTTCAACACTGTGTTAAGAAACAGAACTGAACCGTGCCCTTGCGCAATCTCTCAGGTATACCATTCTTCAAACCAAATGGAAATGGAGCTTTTAGCCTCCTGAAACAATCCCCACAATTTGTTTTTCCCAAAACCTTTCTGGAGCAGCAGCTAGCTGCTGCTATCCTATGGGGAAATGGGGCAAGGGAAAGGTACCAGCAATATTTCAGTTTCTTTTGCATCTGAGCTGTCTTTTGGATATTCTCTGCCTTGTTTTGCCAGTGCATCACATTAATGTTTCAGCAGTTTCCCATACTGTGGTTGGTTTGCTGCATGGAGTAGACACACAAGAGTTGAGGCTGCTCTGCACCTAGCCGTGTAGATGTCCCTCCTGTGACAATTCTTAACAAAAATGAGGAGTTCCTGTGTAGGTGCCGGACTTCAGACTTCTTACTTTACAGAGCTGCTGTTTTGGAAGCATAGTTAAGACATTTTTGTGAGTTCCTTCATACTGAAGCATTGCTCTCAATATATTGTCAGGTTACTGTGCTGTGTTAGAGGAAGAAGACAAGTGTCGCAAGTTGCTCTTGTAGATTTGATTTTGGGCATATTCCCTTTTAGTGTATGCCACTGGTTTTGGTGATGTTGAAGCTTTTCATTGCTTTTCCAGCTTATTCTTTTGTCAGCCTTGTGGTCAGAGTGTGATTTGCTTTCCCCTGCCTGCCTGCAGAGCTGTGCCACCAGCACTGCCACGTGAAGGCAGGGGAAACGTGGGCAGCACGGAAGGAGGAATTGCAGCTGGGCTTTAGGCGGAAACAGATGATAAAAAATGAAAAGGGAAGTAAGTACACAAAAAGTCGTAGGATAGCAGAAACTACAGCCAAAAAGCAGAAATGAACTGCTTTGAAAGGCCACGCTGTCAACTTAAAACTGGAGTTGAAAAAGGAGAGGGCGAAACGTTTCCCTGAAGGTGCTTCCCTTTCTGCGCTTGACACTTTGGGGTATGGTTTTCCATCTCATTCCAGTTATCACCAGAAAGGAATTTTGGTTTTCGAAGTTCATTTTCTGTTGCAGCACTGATGCAAAGGGGATTATTTTTTTAAATGTGGCTAAAGATGGAAATACTGCTAACTCTGGGAGTAAGCACCACTTTTTAACTACATTGACTGTCAAACTGTGAAGTGAAATGAAATACATGAAACATATAAATATATCCATTAAAAATATATTTGAAATATCCCTGTGTGACATCCAGCTTGTTGGTTTTGACTGGTATTCTTGAAATGAAATCCCTCCCAAAGCGTTACCACTTGCCTGATGCTTCCAGACATTCTCCTCTGCCTCATTGTTCTGCGGCAGGCCAGGCTATAGCACTGAATTTGCTTCATAAGTCAAAGTTTTTGAAGCCATGGTGTTGCTTATCAATTCCTTTCTGGCTAAATGTTTTCAGCGCCCTCTGCTGATTAAAAAAACCCCTTGCTGTTAGCTTTCCAAGTAATCTCATGAGAAGGTAAGCGGTAACAGCAGTTGAGATGTGATCGTGTCACGTGCACTGAGCCTCAAATGCAGCACTGCAATAGTCACTGACTTCATGCTCATGTTAAAGTGATGCTTTTTTTCCTAAGAATGAAAGTAGCAGATTTTTAGGAAAACTTTCTGAAATAGGTGCCTATTGTGGTGGCTAGGTGGTAGCTGCAGAGTTTTGTAGAATAGGTTGTGCTGCTATCTCACCTTACAACTTTTTTGCCACAGCTAATCAATTACTATGATACTCCTGGGGGAAAAAAAAGTTGCTTTTTAAGATTTATTCATATTATTATCACTTTATAAATAGTCAAACAATATAGCCTTTGTAGAGTTCTTCACTACAAGAGTAGCAACAAAGAAGCTTCTCCTTCATCGGTTAGCAGGATTTCCTCCCCCCCTCCGGTGTAAAGTTTTTTTTCAGCTCCTATGGATAAGGTCTAGAAATTGCAGTTAAAAAGCATGCATGAGAAGTAGTTCTTGCAGACAGGTACAAAGTATTATCATCTGTTTAGAAAAATACTATTTTTATTGCCTGTACAGTATGTTCACACAATGTGTCGTGGCTGCCTTTAAATCAAGGTTTGAGACTCAGTCATTTGCGATGAGTTTCCTGGATCCAGTCTTGATGGTGACTTGAAAGCCAGGTCAGGAACGCAATCTGTGAATATATGAAAAATCTCCATTTCATATTAAACTGGCGAGTCTCTGCCTTGACTGAGGCGTCGTCTGTGCTGCAGATTGAGGGCTGGGGTTTAGCAGAGTACTTTGTTTCCAGCCCAGTCTCACTAGCACACTGTTGACTCTGTGTGCCTGAGCAAAATGCAGAGAGAACTAGCCTAAAAAAGGGGAAGGACCAAAAAAAGCACACATGAGGAGCTGAGGGAAGAGCTGGACTCTAGATTTAGCAACATGGTAATTGCAGTCCTGTACAGCTTTGTTATTTCTTACCTGCCATCGTGATTCCTCCCCCCGCCAAGTTGTCTTAGTGTTGGCTAGCTTGCCTTTTTTCTTTTAAGAAAAGCATCTCTCGTACAAATCTAACACTTTCCCCGAGTGTTGCAGTAATACCTGGTACCATTTCTCCCCCCATCCCATTATTTCTCTACTGAAAATGTTGTTACAAACATGTCGTGTTTTATGCTTTGCGCTCTACAGGTGAAGGTTACTTGTAAGCCAGTGCTGGTGTTTATAGGAGTCCTAAAAAACATTTGGCGTGTTTATAGTCATCAGCCATTTGTTTTTCTAAGTATGTTTTACATCAGAGCTCATGTTCTTTCATGTGATTATATTTTGCAGCTAGTGACCTAAATATATTTTTAAGGTAAAAAAAAAAAAAAAAAAAGGGCATTTTAGATTTTTTCCCCCTGGTTTTAGAATCAATCAGTATGCTGGTGATTTTAGCAACAAAGTACAAAATTGGAGTGATGCTGCACCCCTGTTGTTTTCTAAAAATTCTAAGTGTCTCATGGTTTGTACTTAAATTCACTGCTTGGTTACTTATAATTGTAAGATGATGTTTTCAAATTATATTTAAATATGCATTTTTTTCTGTGCTGTTGCTGTAGATGCTATAAGTTCCAGTAATCCACGTGTCATAGACGATGCCAGAGCGAGGAAGTTATCAAATGATCTCAAGAGATGCACTTACTACGAAACCTGTGCTACTTATGGGCTCAATGTGGAGAGAGTCTTCCAAGATGGTAAGAATTAATTCTTTCATCCAGCATATCACACAATATTGTAGCTGTTTTTTTAAATAACCACCGATGTCTGATAGCTCAGGTACTTGGCCTGTTTTGCAAGTGTTCATTAATGTTTAGTTAAAAGAAAATGCTCATGTTTAGGGATTGATTTTGTTATACTGTCTTAAGCAAAGTAGGGGCTTCGTTACGCTGAACATGGCACGTGCATGGTGGTGTGTTCTCTACCAGCACCTTTAGTCTTAAGCATCTTAAGCTACTTTATTTAGTCTTCATTTATTTTTCAGGGGTTTTTTGTGCTTTATTTTAGCAAAGTTTTCTTTTTTGATTTAGTGCTTTTGGACATGTTGAGAGGCTGTTTGCGCAAAGTAGTTGAAAATTGTCTTGCACATTTGAGAAAGTAAGAATAAATTGGAAAAAATCGATAGGAATAGGGTAATCATGAGAAGTAACTCATGGCATTCATGGAGTGTTAGAAGTTGACAGTCCTGTATAGGGGTTTAGAAGTAAAGTTGGCTGCTTAAGGGTGATTTAAAACATCATTAGCAACAATGTTCTAGTTTGCCTTGTAGGAGGTATTTGGGATCATTGTGTACTGTCTCAAAGGAGTAACAAAAGTGCTTTCTGACCATCTGTAACTATTTTGGAACAGTTAACCCTTGAAAGAACTTCTGTGGCTGGAGAAGCAATGCTGAACTTAGTCTTTGCTGTATGAGATGGGCTTTGTGCACCCTCTAGTGGAAATTCAGCCAGGTGTCTTGGGGCTTTGCTCTCTTCTAACCATGGCTGTCTAGTGGCTGAACACGTCAGCCCTTCATCACAGCAGTTCTTCTGCGTGTAAAAACCTTCCTAATTATGTTGAAATACTTCTCAGAGCTCCTTAGTTCTGGTTTTTTTTTATTGCTAGCTCTTATTCCAAAGACCTGCGCCATCTGTGGTTATGTGAGACTGTGAAATCAGTATGTATTAGAGATGAGTACAAAGACAGCTAAAATTAAAAAAAAAAAAGGGCAAAACATTCTAGTTTTTAGATGGAAAATACTGACATGCACTGCACTAGGTTTAATTCCAAATAAGGGTGTTTTTACCCATCCTGTTGGTAGGATTTCAGAGAAAAGCATGTAAAGCTGTATCTTTGTGCTTTGCTCACTGTTTTCGCTGGAACTAGTTGCAGAAATTACTGTTTTCACTGCCTAGATTTTCTATTTTGAATATGGGTTTCAAAGAACCATTAGGGGTCTTTGTTAGTACATTTATTTTTGAGCACTAGCTATAGTTAGATTTTTAATTACATATTCTAAGTTGTGGTGTTTGTATAGTCTACCATCGCCACTCCCGCTCCCCTCCCCACCCCCCTTCCTACCACCTTTTGAGAGAGAAGTCTCTTGGCAAAAAGCTAGTGTGATAAACTTTAAGCTTCCAGGAGGCTTATTTGTCTTTATGCTAAATTTCAGTAGTAAGTAGAAAGAATTGACAAACATCATGTGTTTAAGAAATATCAAGGTTTTGTTTTACCTACATGGCAGTCAACTGACTATTTAATATTTGCCAACTAGTAGGATTAGGAATGCTTCTGTATAAACGTGTTACAGTTGCCAGACTGGGACCAAATCCAATTCCTCATAATTTCTGCTGTTTATTTCAGCAGGAAGCAAAGCAACTTCTTAACTGCATTACATGGGGGGGTGTGAATGAACAGTGCAAGTTAGGGAGCACTTGATTAAATGACTTGGTTTGTGCAACTCTAGGACGTTCAGGTTCAGTGTAGGCTTAACAGTGTCTTTTAGTGGCTTCTTCGGGGTTCATATAGTCTGTATGCAGACCTTTGAAAGGCAAGGGGTAGAAGTGCAGAAATTTGAAAAAAACTTCTAAATTATCTTTCCTCTAGAAAAAGGATGTGAAATATCATTGTAATGTACATCAGCAGGCTGACTCACTGGGAGATAGGTGGTATGTCGGGGAGGGCTGTCACTTGGCGCGAGGCAGTGCTGTAGGTGCTGGCTGTATCACCATTGCTTTAATGACCATTAATTCTGTGAAAGCTTTTGACTGATGACAATAACTTTGCATTTTTTACTTTTTGGGCAAAGAACAGGTTACATCTTTGGCAATATTGTATTCAATAGGAAATAAAAGCTCATATGATGAAACGTACACTAGTTTTACACACACACTCTAATTTTGTTCCAGCTTCATTGTATGATGGTAGGCATGGAATATAAAACATACACAACCACACCTGATGTGATTTAGTAAAATTCCCCACGATGGCTTGTGAACTGATATGATTGGCACATCAACTGTAGAACATACTAGTGCTTTGTGAGTCTGACTGTTACCTTGCTGGCTTCTGCTTAGTATCACATCTTCTCTGAAGCTGCAGTTAAACTAGAGTGGGTCTTCCTCATCTTACGCTAAAGGAATTGGGCCCCCTCTTCAACAAGGGAGCCAAAGGTCTGCCTGGTTGCATAACTTGGACCCCATACCCATGGTTTAAATTTTTTTTTTTTTTTTTTTTTTTTTTTTAAATGCAAGTGAATTCTCCTATACAACCCTTGAGGGACTGCCTGTTTGGTCCCCCTCAAGGGACTTTTGAGCCCTGTTTGCTCAAAAGTAAGCAGCACACAGCATTGGTTAATAACTTCTCTTTGTGTTCAGATACTCTACAGAATAAATGGAGCTGATTATCCAACATCAGAAAGCCTAGTCTGACTTTAAAAAACACTTCTTGATTTAAATACTGTCAATGAGCAAGGAAAAGAAGGGATGAGGGGTGGAGGGACAGACTAAGTAGAGGTCTTCACCTAGTATGCTCTTAAGCATCTCTTACTGTTTTGAGGAAACCCTGAGTCAGTGCCAGCAGCCTTCATAAATTGTATTTTTCAGCAAACTTGAAAGGGGTACAGATCAATTATTGCATTTCATTAATAGGTGAATGGATTTTTTTTTAATTATTTGTAGCTGAGGAAAAACAGTTGTTGACAAGTTAGTAGCTGTATGCAAGACATGGAGCTAGTATACCTATTAAGACTGCTTTCTGTGTATTGAAATTGTTTCTAGACTTTGCTCCCAGCTGGATGGGTATCCGTTCTTGGGATTAAGATATAGGATTTAATCACACTTTATTATATTCCAGGGTAGGTAATGCTTGGTGTTTAGATGCTCCAAGTGTTTGCTTTGGTAGGTCTGTGAGGGTATTTCAGTATGTTGACCAAGGTCCCACAGCTTTTGCTGGCTTGTAACTTTGATGAACTACTGCTACTTTTACATTTTTAGGATGTTGATTGCAATGGTTGGAGTTTTTTTGTTTGTTTGTTTTGAGGGTTTTTTTGGTTGTTTTTGTTTGAAAATGTAGATATTGTAGCAGATGCAATGGGCAAGATTGGGTTTGGTTTAGTCATGTTAGCTTTAGTGCTCTCACTTTGCATACGACTCCTATTTTAATCAAGTTGAACACTATACAATAGTTTGCATCAGCTGTGATTTACATGTATAGTTTGTGGTCCAAATGCACCCTATTTTTCCTCTTCCTTTTCTGTGTTTCAGGAAGTTTGAATTGCCAGTGAGTTGGTAAATCTGAAACTATGTCTAAACTTCCAGTGTCCAAACCCCTGTCTGTTACCAGTCCTAGTTATGGCAAAGTTCTTTAACATACCAATTAGTAGTTTTGTTGCAGAAGGTGCTGTTCTACAAGCTTTTTCTAAAATCTAGTTTCTTGTTTCTGTTTTCTGCCTTGATGTGATGTAGACCTACCTTTTGGATGAAGAAAATGGAAATGGCATTGAAGGGTGTTTTACTCACTTCTTCATTGGACACACATTAGAAATCAAATTTCTAATTTTTGCCCCTGCAAGCACCCACTGAGCTCTCTTAGTGGTCATCTATTATGACTTTTGTCTCTTGTAACTCGTTTCTTGTTTTCCCCAGTTAAGGGGTAGAATAATTTAACTTGAATTATCATTATTATGAAAATGTCACTTTATTCTTTAGTTAAATCAAAATACATTGTTTACAATGCTTTGTTACAGTTGATAAGCTCACTACTGCTTGTAACAGAGTAGGGTCATACTTTTTTAACATGAACACTGCTTTACAATAATATTTCACTTTGGTCTGCAGAAACTTTTTATGAACGCTGATGTGTAATTAATGTACATCTGTGTATTTTTAGATAAAAGTTCTTTAATGTTTTAAGAAGCTGAAAACCATGATTTGTAAACAGCAGTTGTCAGGTTCTTAGTCCTTTGAAATGTGTGTATGATGAATTGCTTGTTTTCCCACACCCTAGTAATAATTTACAAATTAAACTGTTTCAATAGTGTGATAGAGCTTGTAATTTCCTAAATAAGGTAGGTATTCAGGCATACTGTGATGTGACGATCAGCTGTTTCATGGAAGAGTTTGTATTCGAAAGTGAAGCAGGATTTTGAACACTTTAGAGGGCTGTTTTTAACCTTCAGCATTGTCCCACTTGGGTCTGATCTCTGATGCTGTTTGAAGTCGGAGCTGCACGAGCAGGCCCTGAATTTTAGTCTGAAATAGAAAAGAAAAATTCCAGGTTCCATGGGATTAGCTTAATAACATGTCCGGTGATGGAAGATAATAAATTCTTTTTTAGCTTTTGATATTTGGAATTGGGAATTGTCGGGCGGGAGAATTAAGTTTTAAAAATAAGATCAAATGCTAATAAGATCCATTTTACTTCAGATTTCCCAATTAAGAATTAGGGGATTTTTTTTCCTGCTTATCAGAATGGATTTTATCAATGACATTGGAAATGATTATTTTAATATTTCTTGTCAGCACAGTATTGTAATGACTGTGTACTGCCCCAGGATGCCTTTTTAATGATTTTAGCCTTCTTGAATTAGCTTGATGTACCATTAATGCATAAGAATCGCTTTTATTTTTGTTCATGATGTATTCATAATTGCATGTCTTTCCCTGCTTTATGTTCAGATTTTCTTTGACCCATTTAAGTGTGTGCTATGCAATTCTCTGACGTCACAAAGGAAAAACAAATGTTCAACTATTTAGAGGATAAAATTTCACTGTTGGTATAGCTTGCATTACTGGGTGTGAAACAAAAGGATTTGAATCTAATTTTGATTCAGACTTGAGTCTGTTACTGTAGCTTAGCAGTTCAGTTGTGCGCCTGCTAGTGATCAAAGTAGAAGATATTTACATTTTTCAGCATAAACTTTCAACGTGGAGATCCTTTATACTGCTGTGAAGCTAATGTAGCTCTGTACGTGTATGGCAAAGTGCTGAAAACCTACTGGTTAGTCATGTTAGTATTATAACTTCAAAACTTCTTAATTTTGGGGACATTAAGCCAATCTTAAGGGCTTGCAGTCTGACCCACTTACATAGGTGGTAGGAATACACAGAACTATTTCTTTTATGTATGTGTATATACATATATATTTTTGTGTGTGTGTATATACACACAGACGTGTGCATGTGTATATATGTTGCTGATGGACCTTTTTGAAAAGGGCTTTCTGCAATGTCAAAGTTTAGAGCCTCCTTGTTAAGGTACTGTTAGACAAATCGGATCCTGTAAAAAAGCATTCGGTGGAAGTTTTCTGATGCAACTTATTTGTCTCGGATACTATGGATGGCATTGCTGCTGCCATGTCTGTCTTAAGAAAAATGCATCGGTCAGGGTTGGGGTTTGGTTTTTAGTACTCTTGCACGTGTCTTAAACAAGGGAGGTGGTGAAAACTCAAACACCGTATTCTCTTGTGCATGCAGTAGGATATATGTTACATGAGTGGTCAGACACAGATTTGAGAGGTTTTACCTTGTATGGATGGCTGTAACACACAAATTTTGAAATATAAATGCCCAAAATAGCAATAAACCTGTGAATATTGAGGCAGGAGTTACAGGTATATAATGGTGCCTCATTGCTGCCTCACAGTTTGGACCTTTAGCTCTGGTGCTGTGCTGTTGCCATTGTTTTTGGGTATTTTATTTGCAAATTAAACAAATCTTTTATTATGGAGTGTGTCTGTTGTGTGTGAACAGTTACCAGAAATATTTTATTTCCAAATCCAAATAACATTTCTAATGTTATGTTGAACAAATGTGTCTAAAACGGGGGGTACCTTGAAGTATAAATTCTCCGTTAAGGATGGAAGATGACAAATTAATCCTCGTACAGCTGGATTGAAGGGAAAGGCTGTCACTTGCTATCAGTATTATCAAGACAGCTTTTGTAGATGTATTTTCGTTAGGAAGTGTTAATCAGTCTAATGGGAAGTAAATAAAGTCTCAGTCCTATTCTGCTGACAGCTGTTTTAGGAAGAGGCAATATTCACTCTTGCACTAGATATGGCCCGAAGGCTTCTTCAGTTTGGGAGTGGAAGGCTGGAGCAGTGGGGACCCAAGTGCGGTGCAGAGCTGGGGAGCAGGTCCTCCGGCTCCTGGAATTTCTTTGATTTCGGTAAGGTGCAGCGGTGACCTTTCGGAGAGCGCTCACGGCTGTGGCGTGGTGAGGTGCCGTTCTGATTACTCATTACTTAGGCTAGTCAAAGATGGACTGGATCAGCCTGGTGAAACTTTGACATGCTCCTCCGTGCTGCAGCAATACTGAGAAACAAATCTTTTTGGTTGTTAGGTCTAGATATTTGTATTTTCCTTATTTTTTTAAGAAGGAGAAATAAAAGGGATGTAATTTTTGTCCTTAGTACTATGGCTTAGCCTGAAGCAACAAACCTTCAGACACCGTTCAATTTAAGCACCAGTTGGTGTGTAAATGAACATAAAATTAATGCTTTAATGTAACATTTCAATGTAAATAAAGCATGGCAGAAACGGGCAGCAGGGGCATGACAGGCTGCTCTGGGCGGTGGCCCGCAGCCCCTGGGCCTGCCTTACTGCCCATCTGCAGGCTGTGAAAGCCTCCCGCCCGCGCCTTCCTCCTCACCGGAGACGTGAAGACTTCCCCCGAGTACTTCTCACTGCACGGCCCTTTCCTCCTGCAGGAGGCCTGTGCGGGAGAGTCCAGGTGGCAGCCAGCGTCCTCCAGGCTGATAATTTGGGGCAATTAGCTTAGTAATTCGTTAGTGCCACTCGTTAGCTTGGCTGGACAGATTCACCAACAGGCTGGCTGTGTGTGCTGGCTCGGTGCCCTGGATTTCATGGGGGGCTGAGGTTATCTGAAGTGGTTAGAGACTTGGATTTTACCTCCCTGTCTGGACAACACACTGGATTTGAGGAATGACCTTATCAGCTGAGGCCTTGCTCTGTTACCGGCTTCGTTCCTGACATTGATGGGCAGTATTTTTAGACTTGGTTATTAGTCTTAAATTTGAATATCAGTTGACACTTAAGCTGTTAGTATTCAACAAAGGTTTCCAAATTTCAATTTTTCTTCATTGCATGTGGGAGAAGTATTTTTTTAGATGCTTCATGTGCTTCCTGATTTTAAAAAAAAAAAAAAAAAAATCAACCTGAACAACCCATACCCTTTCGTGACAGTAGGACTTTAGGTCCAAATGTAGTGGTGCATCCCTTTCCAAGACCTTTTGCTTGCTGGAGGATGTGCCTCTTGGGTTTGCTGTCTGTCTCTCCAGGAACATGTGATGGCCAAGCACAGAAGTGGTAATTCTCTACTTGGGTAAATTCTTTACTTGAATACCACCATGTGGTATTCTTTCTTTTCCTATTTTGTGTTGCTTGGGGAAGATAGAGCAAATTTTTAATAGGTGTTAATATATCTTAAAAGCTATCTTTAGAGAATTTTCTTATGAGTTTTATATAACTGAATTAGAAAATCTAAAGGAATTAGCAACGGAAGTTGGTAGGAAATACACAAATCTGATATGGCTTGTGTTGCGAAGTCTGTTTCTGCATATGTTTTATTCTGAACTTGATGTTACTTTAGTATGGAACTTTGCCCTTACTCCTACCTGCCCATAACTCTTATGCACCATTAATAAATGAGAAGATTTAGTCTGTGCAGTTCTGGAAACAAGAATTTCAATTCATCGGTGGTTTTGTAGTGGCTCCTTTTATGTCTTTACAGAATATCTCCCTGGACGTACTGATTTCCATTTAATCTTTCAGACCTATACCCTTAGATAGTATGTTCCCCACCAGTTCTGATATCATACATCAGACTTCACGTTGTTACGGAAGGGTCCCACGTTAATTGGTAGGAGGACATTTTTCAATATCTGAAGTCAATATCGTATAGAAAGTCTTGAAATGAGCTCTACCAGTTGAGCACTTCCTGGAGAAGCAGCAAGAGTGGGAACAAGTCTTCATCCTGGGGAGCAGTTAGCATCAGCAGGACCAGCCTGGAAAATGGCAGGTATTTGTGCAAGCAATGTAACAAACTGTACTAGAGCCCCCTTTTCCTTGGATTTATATTTTCTGATTAACTGAAATTCACACTTTTTATACATTATGGCTCAAGACTTTTTTTCTGTTGTCCCTGGGGACGTTGAAGGTCTCTTTTGTATGCGGTTTCCCTCATGCTTGGCAGTTGTTTGATGTTACAGCCACGCTGTTTGTTGGGACTCTCACATGTCCTTTGTCTGGTTGCCACTTTTCATGAAAATTGCAGGGACTTTTGCAGGCTTTGGGGACTTTGAGACTTGTACTGCTCCATCAGATTTCTTCAAATCTGCACCCAGATTCAAAAGCAAGTGGAGGAAAGAAGAGAAAGAGATCTTCCAATGACATGTCTGCATCCGTTTTTCTCATTCTTGGAATTAAATGATGGCATGAGGAGATGTAGTCCAGGGTATGGCATTTAAGAAGTGCTGTAATTTGTACAGAGGGGTCGAATGATGTAGTGCTAATAAAAGTTCCAGGGAGGTTTAGTTTTTAGCTGTGGTGAGTGTGTCATTCACTAGATTACTTGCAGAAAACAGTAATCTCTGCAGAACTGTTCATTTGACTTACAAATTTTATAGGGTTAGTTTTATGGCACTTTCTTTAAGTCTTAATTTGAAGTATGTGCAGTAAGGCATGTTACTTGAAACGTAGAAGACAGTGGTGATGCAGAGCTACTGACGTTATGGAGTTGGTAACAGCTGCTACATTTTCTGAAGAATACAATAAATGACTTTGTTCATCATGTGCAAATTCTTCACTAAATGGAAACAAGAATGTTGATGATTTCATCAAATTATGAAAGAATAAGATTTCCAGTACTGAGGATTCAGGATTGGTCCATTAGGTTTATATCCCTTAATGCAAACTAGAAGAGAAATCCTGGGGCAGGAAGCATAATAGTTGTTTGGTGGTCAATTGCTTTTTATTGGAAATAGACCTGAGGGTGTGAGGCATAAAAAGTGTATTTTGTAGGATCATGTAAGTTGTGTTGAGAGATAAAACGTTACAAGCGCATTCGTGGAGTGTCTTGCAAGCAATTAGGAATTGTTTTCCGTTAACACCAAAAAACTGAAGTGAAAACAAATTCTGGAAGAGGGAGAAAGTTTGAAAATTCCTTATTTTTAAAACCTCTGCCTTTTCTACAGCTGGTATTGTAAACTTGGGAGATTTTGTTTCTGGATGTGCTGATGTGGACATAGGCACTAACCTGAAGGACTGTGATTGTTCTTTCTCCAGAGGTGGAGCTTGTGTTCAGTTTTGCAAGCATATCTGAAAAGATGATGGTATCTGCTCTCAGTTTTTCTTACGTGTCAAGTATCATGTCCAGTCTGATAGCAATCAACTACTGCTTTTTTTAAATGCAGGGTATTGTAGATATAAGCCTCTCTGAATACATGGCATTTTTTAATATCATGCAGAAACATGCTTTCAATTTTTTGTGCTTAGACTTTAATTTCTAATCTATTCCTGCTTGTCATTTTACAGTTTGTGTTACGCATTTGTGTTGCTGTTGTGTTTAGTACCTTGGGAAAATAACGCTGCTGCTAAATTGTCTTGCATCTTGCGGAGCCTTATTCTCAATGGAGGAAAAAAAGGAAAACCAGAATAGAAATGTCAGATACCCTGTCAGCTTGACAGAGGCTGAATTATGGAAAAACATCCCTCTACTAAATTTTATCATGCTGCGGTTCCTGGTGGAGCTGGTGACAGAAGCTGAAAAGAGCAGTGACAATTTCTGTGATTCTTTTTGAGCCAAGTGACCTAACAGCAAACTGATTGCATAGCGAATAACATGGTAACAGCATAGCTGCTAACAGGGCTGAATTGCGGGGGATGTATCCAAATGTGAGGATATTAAAAAAAAAAAAGAAAAATACTGCTTGGTAATATCTGTTGGTGAGATGATTCTTTAACCCTGCTTTTGCAGTTGCTAATGATGCTGTAATGGAGAGTGGCAGAGCTGACCACAAGGTTAGATAGGGGCCAAAAAGGGCTTCAGCAGAGCACGAGCTCCTTAAAGTGCCAGCTTACATTTTCTTTATTACAGTGACAGCCCTTTTCTTACTTGCAGCTCTTTTATTTCGAAGAAGCCTGTCTAAACTCTGGCTTATTTGCTGCGTTTTGGGTGATAGTCTGCCTTGATAGCAGGTCTTCGTTGCTCTTCCTACTGCTATGCTCTTTATTATGGCATGATTGCTTAATCTGATATTTTTCTTTTCTTAAATTTTTATTGACAAATCTTAAAACGTGTTAACACCTCATCTGCTGCCTTACAGCATGTGTTCTGTACAGCTTGTCCAACAAGTTCTCAAATACAGAGGGCAGTGTGAAATGTCTAAAGCTTTATTTCTTTAATTATCCCTAATATGTTGTCCCTTGGTCATTGGTTTTAACTGTCTTTTGTGGATTTAATTTCAGATTTTTTGGCACAGAATGACTTTGCTGGCTTAGCATTGCTGAATGAAAGAATAAGAGCTAATATGCAAGGTGTCTTGTCTCAAGACAGACTCAAGGGAAAATGCCCCCTGCCCCTTGTTATAAAACTGACTGCAAGGATAACACCAGCCTGCTCAGAGCATCATCAGAGTGTTTTGGGACCCCTGGAAACAAAACCTGTGCTCAGGGTAGAAAGTAGAGGCTGTCAGAACAAAGGCAGGAGGCGATACCAAGCCTGGGGAGTCTTGTGAGAAAATCTGACTTGAGAAGCAGCCGTGGCGTTCAGTGTTCTGTTGGTGCATCATGCCGTGGTATTTCTAGCCATCCCTTGAGGTTCCAGAGAATAATTGTTGCTCTTATGTATTTGTTATTTCTGGCATACAGCACACTGAAGCTCTTTAGTCTGAGTTGTCAAACAAAAAAAATGTCAAAATGCTGATATTACATTTATATCTCTTAGTTTCTGTAACTTTTGTGTGTTTCTGGGTGTGTTTGCAGTGTATTTAGTAACATTTATTAAAGAGAATAGCTTGCTTTTTCCTCTTACGATAAAGGGATGCTTTTGTCTGAGCTATCAAACATTTAAAGCTGGTGTAATAAACATAATCCTTTTGTAATGTTCTCTGTTGTGTAACAAACACATTTTCAACATCAAAGTTTATTATTAGCATAGATTGTTCTTCAAAAGCGGTTTCTGAAATGCATTGCAAATCCTTCCCTTTCAACTAATCCGTATGCATATGCAAATCGTATTGAAACTGTTTGCTTCTCTGGGATTAGCACTTGTGTATTCAGAGTTTAAAAGTGTGCATGAATGTATGGGGGTGGTGTGTGTAGTAAGCCAGAATGTGGGCATTAGTCTTCTGAATTCCTGCCTATGCCAGAAAACATCCAGTGCTGCTGCTGAGTTTTTTTAAAAAATACACGTGGTTGTGTTTGTTCTCCCTCATTTGCCATAAAGTAGAGAATCCTTAAACTAATTTTGAAATTAGTCTTTGATCTGGTGAGGTTGCAGTGGTAAGTCCTTGGTGTTGTGGCAGGAAACTTTTGATCATTAAAGGTGGAACATTTACACCATTCTTGTAATGCGATTTTTGTCAGCATTAGGTGCGCAGTGAACTATATCTGTAAAAAATATAATTTTATTTCAGTTTTTGTCAAGATGGGATTGGCCCATGTGCTGACCAGTCTTAAGTAGTGAATTGCTTAACAGGTAACTTTATTTGCTGCCAGTCACTAAGACTGCTGGTGGATGGTCAGGCTGTCTTGGTTTAACCCAAGTCGGCAACTAAGCACCACACAGCCGCTCACTCACCCTCCCCGGCCCCGGTGGGATGGGGGAGAGGATTGGAAAGAAAAAAGTAAAACCCGTGGGCTGAGATAAAGACAGTTTAATTAGGACAGCAGAGGAAGAGAAAATAATAATAATGATGATAAAAGAATATACAAAACAAGCGATGCACAGTGCAATTGCTCACCACCTGCTGACTGCCCAGCCAGTCCTCGAGCAGCGATTGCTGTCCCCTGGCCAACTCCCCTGGTTTATAGCATGACATCATACGGTATGGAATAGCCCTTTGGTCAGTTTGGATCAGCTGTCTTGGCTGTGCCCCCTCCCAGCTTCTTGTGCACCTGGCAGAGCATGGGAAACTAAAAAGCCCTTGACTAGTGTAAGCACTACTTAGCAACAACTAAAACATCAGTGTGTTATCAGCATTCTTCTCATACTAAATCCAAAGCACAGCACTATGCCAGCTACTGGGAAGAAAATTAACTCTCTCCCAGTCGAAACCAGGACACAGGCCCGCCAAGTCAGGGTATTTTGAGATGCTTGTTAAGGGACGTAAACCTTAGCTGGATGTGGGATTGGGCTAGGATAGCTGTTGGCACCTGGGCATCCCAGATCCTTTGATAAGGATAAAAATATCCCTTGAACATATAGAAGCTTGCTGTCCTGTTCTTATGGTTGCTTTAATGATGCCTAAATTCTTGGGATAGTGCAATCTTTAATATATATTTTGTAAATCAATGTTGTTCACTTACATCAAGCTCTTTTGTTTCTTTTCCTTAGTTACTGGAGTTGTATATGCATGCGTGCCCAAAGCAGCATGGCCAGACTCTGTCCATTGTGGGATCTAGTTAGTACAGCATAGTATTGTATTGTACAACTCAGAGATAAGTCTGTAGAATATAGAAATACTTTTTGATTAGCCTCTCTTTACATGTTTTGGTATTTAATCAATTTTGTCTTTCCGGAGGTAATAATCTTCCTGTGATCCATGTAGACTTGTTTTAGCAATGCATGGTCCATTTTGTTTTAAGAAGTAAGCTGGAAAGTTAGTTGGCAGATGGATGGGACAGTGTTATGAAAATTATCCCGACTATGAAGTGTGACTGTTGGGCACAGGGGCTCAACGAGTTTTATTAATGGATTACCGAAACTGGGGACTCCAGCAAACTTGTTTGGTGTCAACTGGTTGCTCCCTGTGCACACCCTAGGTTAATAAAGCATTTTGAGAGTTTTTGGGTTGAAATACCTGTGCTGTGTTTTCTTGGCTGTTGCTGCCTGCCTTAATGCTGACGAGTGGTTCATGTAATGTGCTTATCCTTTTCTTGCCAACGCCTGTGCTTGTAGTACTGCAAATGTCATGTCAATAAGCTGGCTTCCACCAGTACTAGATTTAAAAATGTGGAGGATATGTAAGGAAGAGATGATTAAAATTTCAAGTGTGGTACAAAAATTTTGCCGTGAAGAGCTTTTTCTTGCTCATTTGAACTGCCTAGCATCTGCGATTTGGTTGGGAAGCTGGGGTGGGGTGAGAAGTGGTTTCTTGATGGGTACCCTGACAGTCAGCACATCTGACTTCACTTCGTTATCTGCTGATAATCGGTAACTAATGTGAAGTAGGCAAGCTGTGTGCTTTGGCCCTTGGTTTTCTTTGATTTTCTTTTTTTTTTTTTCTTATTTATAGCCCTTGAACAAAGCTTTCCTTTAACTTCTAAAACTTCAGATGAACTTTTAAAGAAGTCTTACACAGATAGAAACAGGAGGCAGGTTTTCTTGAGCATGTTTCAGTCATCTGTGTCAAGTGCTTGGTAGCAAACGCTGCATTCACTCAGGAACCTCTGTGGAGAAATGGAAAATCTTTACCAGCCATTCAGTGCCAGTACACGTGTGTGTTGCAGTTACTCCACTGGCATTACTGCTTAGTAAAAAGTCCTTGCATTGTCCAAATTATTTACAGTCTTTTCACTGGAGTTAATTTCTTTTATGCCTTGCACGTACGTGCATGATTGAAGCTTAATTTCCAGCAGAGCTTCTTCTGAGGACGACAGTCATCTTTATCCTTACAACGTTGGGGTGAGATCCAGCCATACCTGACGAGGTGAGGGTGCAGCTGGCTGCTGCTGTGGCCACAGGCAGTGGACAGAGCTGGCAGCACCCACTGCCATAGTGCTCCTGCGTGGGCAGGAGTTGTCTCACCTTCTGGGGAAGCCAGTGTGGTCCCTTCACAGTGGATTTAAGATATAACTAGGCATGAAGCAGGTGTGGTAGGAAAATGGAAATTTGTTTTTATGTGGTGGTGACACATTTATGATTTGTTTGTGAATTATTTGTGCTTTGTTTGTGAAACAAACATCATTTATCTTGGATTTTAAAAGTAGTATCTAGGACTCGTTCTCAGCTAAGGGATCCTCTACTTTCCTTAGAAGAAAGTAAAGCAGTGTGCCAGGCTTTGCGGGGTTCGTATTGACTATATGGAAAGCAATACCTCGCTCAGAGCGTGAGCACTGGTTAATCACCTGGGGGAGCTTTAATTCAGAAGAAGAATTATTCTAAAGCTGGTATAAGACTAAAAACCTAATAGAATTTTGTTAATAAATGTACGAATACATATTCTTTTTCTGTTTCAGTATAATAGACCCCAAGATTTCTAAGCACACAAGACAGTGCTGTGTGAGGTACCTTCTGGAGTGTCTCACCATGTGCATGCCCTTTGAAAAGGCCGAAGATGGTTTTCAGAGTCACAGAAACAATTTTAACTTTAGAGCTTGAGAAAAACAAACCTTACCTGCACTTAATGAAGTGATGCTGAAGAAATATTTTTTCCATAGAAAATTGGATTTTGTGCATAAAACTTGTTAATATTAATAAAGACAGGTCATTACTGGTTTCAGGACATATATGCAAACTCCAAGAGATGTAGTGTGTTAGTGGTGCTTCTGTTGGTGATACTTTTGTATAAAAAAAAATTGAGAGGAGTAAATCAGCTTCAGTTTAGCATATGTACAATTGACTTTCTCTCATCATTTATGCCTCTTCTGATGGCTGATACAGTTGCTTGTGTCTTATGCGTCATAATTTACAGTCTTAGGGAAAGGTATGTTTAGATTTAAGCTGTGCAATAGTGTAACTAATGAGAAATGTAGGAAATTTATAGCACTTGATGATTGATTGGATAAGTACCTAGACATTAATTGAAATCTGAGGACTCCCAGCTGTCTTTCAGTTAAAAAAAAAAAACAAAACCTTATTGAACAAGCAAAGCTACTGCTTCATGGTATTTTGGAAGTACTTTCATGTTTATGGAAAACATGGTTTGAATGGAAAGGTGGGAGGCTGGTAGGTTTGGTTTTTTTGTTGTTTTTTTTTGTTTTTTTTGGGTTTTTTTGTAATTTGCTAGTGCTTGGGTAACTAGTGTGTGTCCTCTAATCACCCACAGGAACTGATTGATTTGTACCTATAGCAGTATCACTTGGCTCCTTATTTTATAATCTCAGTGTGGCTTCAGTTGTCTTCCCCTGAGATTATGAGTTTTGGCCCGAATTCGGTACAGCAACCGAACTGTAGTCAGCAGTTTCTGCTTATCTTCCCTGTCCCTGTTTAGCAGAGAGGCACTCAGGCCTAAGTGTTGTGTGACAAATTATCTGGATAAATACTTTACATTAATCTCTCCATTAATAACGCCGTTGAACGTAATAATAATTGAACGATCTCCAAAGAGATCGCACAGCTTTCTTCTGTGCTGTCATTCTGTAAATGTACCATTCTTGCTGGAGCTTAGTCTTATGAAAATGTCTAAATTTTCCCATTAAGTGCTTAAAAAGTAATAAAACTAAAGCCATTAGTGTTCACTCGTCAGATCTGTATCAAGAGAAATATTCTTCAGTGCAATAAATCTGATCAAGTGTTCGACATTTATATCATTCGAATTCATTCTCTGGAAATGGACCTTTGAAGGTAAATTGCATTAAGTAGGGCAGTTTAAATTTTTAATACAATCTTATTGTAACTGTTAGCAAATGATTAAAGTGCAAAGGGGGGGCTTATATTTTGTGAGATTTATGTTAAATGCTATATGATGCTTCTACTCTGGCGGGTTACTGCTTTTATGACAACAGAAAGTGCATAAAACCCACAAAAAAACAAATAAAGAATTTAGTCTTTAGTAATAGAGTAGATGACTTTATATCTGCTATTGGATTTGTGGAGATCATTTTTGGAATGGGATTTATTTTACCTGCGAGTGAAGCAGCACTCTTGGTAACAATAAGCTTAACGCTTTTTCTAGTAGGAATTAGTGTGTCTGAGAGGTGGATTTTGTTGGCTCAGTGGGCAATGAGCTCATCAGTTGAGGTGTTTTATTTGATCTTAGATCCCTTGGTGGTTTGTTTTGAGGAAGGTTTTTCTTTAAAGTACAAGAACATTGTTGTATTCTTGATTTTGATGGTGAACAATGTACATAACGTGCTTCAGTAGCTGTGATGTGCTTGTGTATCTTTTGGATGTTGCTGTAGTATTATTGTTGGTTTTGCTTTGCACAGTGTCTACGTTCTTACTTTGTAACTCAGTTTTATACAGGAGATTGTCACCTTTGAGTGCAGCTGCATCAGTATTGTAATAGTGAAGTTTGAGTGTCTTAGAAGTACCTCAAATTCTTTTATTTTGAAAAATTCTCTTAGGGAGGGGTAATGTGCTCAAAAGCCTTCAAGCTGATTTTGTCCAAAGATGCAGCACCTCTTGAAGACAGAGCTGCTGATGTTTGAGGCAAACAGTCAGGGGGCTGGAAATATTCTCCTTGAAACACGATACCTGATTTCTTTTTGTTTTTTTCTGAGGAGAATACTCACATCTTGAGGAATGATACCCGTATTTAAAGGGAGGGAAGTAATATTTGTTTCAATTATATAGTGAACATAAAGTTTTTGATGTAGCCCAGGAAACAGGTTAAAATGGACAGAGCTGTTGGGGGTTTTGCTGATCCTCTGGACCTCTGATATGCCCAGATACTTCTAATCAAAACATGGATGACTACTCTGCGTGTAAACTGTCTGCTCTGTAGTATTTGGCCTGCCATGCGACTGTCTACCAGATGTGCCAGGAGGGCAGGGGAAGACACAAATAGCTCACCATTGATTTTAATCCACCACTGCAGAACTGAAGTGTACCTTCAGTTATATGGTTTTATTAATCAAGATGCAGTTTGGAGCAATATCATCACGCTTGCATCACACAGGGGTAGGGAAGTTTCCTGTTGGAAAACAGGATAAAAATTACAGTTTCTTTTAGGAGACAAAATGCTGGGTTTGATTAAACATATGCGTTAGAACTTTTATGCCTATGTGAAGTTTGGTATTAAAACCACAGAAACAAAAGAGAACTGACTTCTTAATGACAAAGCCAACTCTGTGGATTTTATTTCAAATAGATACTGGCTGAAGATGAACTTTGAAGAGTGTTATGAAATTGTCACAGAATACCAATGCAAAGTGTTGAGTATTCATTGGCTAAGTAGTTAATACATAGATGTAACAGAGCATAAGTGAGGCTGGATATTTAAATGCTAAATAAAATTAAGTAGTTTTCCACAAGAACAATTAACCATTAGCAGAGCATCAGAAAGGTGGACGGCGTAGCTTGTGCTTGGACTGCCCTTAAACTGCATTCTGGTTTTTATCCTGTCTTCCAGCCACATCGTACTTGTCTTGCAGCTTCAGAGATTAACATCTGTCTGCTTTCTGCCGATTCAGGCTGGAAAGGGAGTTTGTGGAAAGTTCGTGGACCATCTTGAGATGGAGCAGAACTGTAGATTGGGTCACCCATGCTTGCAGTGATCATTGACTCTAGACCGTGCTTTTCATCCTATGTGAAGGGCATGCTAACAAGCTAGTTTTAGGGCTGCCACAATATTTCAGAATTTGAAGATATATAATTTTTATTCACAAGTTACATTTTTCACTCTGCCACACTGGGCACATGACTCTTGTTTTGGGACCAGATACGCCGTGTATGCATGTTGTTCTGTGATCTCAGGGCATGATTGTACCTCTTGATTCAGAGACTTTGGGTTGCTAGGAAACAATTTTAACTCATTTTGGCAGTTTTAAAAAAAATCATTGATTATTCTAAGGAAAGGCCTGGTTTTTTGGTAACATTGTAAACCTTTTTTCTACAGGGGAATTAATAGAATGAGGCACAAGTTAAGCTGAATTCAATTTAGTAAATGTGAATAAGTTTGTTTGTTTCTATAAGGATGGATATGTCTGAGTTGCACTAATGTAACCAGAAGCTTTCTGTCATTGTGTCTCCTTGTCTGTGTGCTATTAGTGAGCTTATTGGATGTGCCTAAATCTTTAGAAAGTAGAAACATTGTCTATGAAAACTGAAATTTGATAGCATGCCCCCCAAAATAAGCTTTCCGTGAAGGTATTTCAAAATGTAAATGTGAAATTGCTTGCTAGCTGGTAAAATTCTTAAGCATAGTGTCGTTGTATGTTATTTAATTCTATGTTTTGACATGATTGATATGATTAATAAATAATTCTATGTCTTGACATAGAATTAAATAACATACAACGATACTATGCTTAAGAATTTTATTAAAGCATAGTTAAAAACCCAGTTACTTCATTTATGGGCATTTTATGAAACACATCAATTTGATATTGTATTTGAATGTTGTGTTTTCTGCTTGGGTTTTTTCTTGTCTCAACATTTTTTTAACCTTTGTATTTAAAATTGTACCTCTATGTGGGAAATAACAGGATTTATGACTTGATTCCATCGTAATGGAAAGATCAACAGAGCTTCATGATTTACTGATTAGGTAATCCATGTGCAAAAGCCTTTACCTGCATGTCTGACACAGTGTTTGCCGTATAAATCCTCAAGCCATATGCTTCTACTTCCAACACAGTTTGAGTAGTGAAGAAAACATAGGTTTATTTTTTAAATTTCTTTAGATGCTAGATGCTTTCCAGGTTGTCTAGCGGATTTATTGGCATATTTGCTTACCTAATCTTGGGAGACAATGATTTGCATCAAAGTTGGGAATAAGTGGTATGCAGTATTAATCATAGTTACCTGTGGAGGAAAAAATATATTGGCATTGATCAGAGATATTTAATACTGAATTTTATTTATAACTGTATTTTCATATCTGGTAAAACAAGAACAGTTGTTATTTCTGAAAGCCAGAGCTGAAATATGTATTTCAATGAAAGCATCACAAAAAACAAAGGTATCGGTAAGGTGCGGTTTTAAATTTATTTCAAGGAGAATTGTATAAAAATCTTTTAGAAACATTAACACTGAACTAGCCCATTGTAGCTGAACTTGATTATTAACTGTGGTGATCATGAAACAGTATTTTTCAATGTAAAATTTGTGTGTTCATACATACATTTCCTACGAACTTGTATTATGAAACAGGCTCATAGTTCTTGGAAACTATCTGTATCTGAGGAGTTATAAAATTGTTTTAGTAGGGTGAAAGAATTGTTCATTTTAGTAATAAGATGCAACTTCAAGCTCTTTTGAGGACCCTGTGTAATATGTGTAATAAAAATACCAACTTTTCTTTGTAATGTACGTTATGTTCAGTGTATACATTTCTTCTGTTAGTTAAGTACAGCTGGGATGGGCTTGAGCTTGCTTTGAAGAGCCTGCTCTGCTGCAAGTAAACTTGCTGCTGAGCAGTGTATTACCCCATCACTCCCAGAAGAATATAAATGGGTCTGTCAGACAGCTGTGTATACCTTAAAATTTTAACCAACCCACATTAGAGAAGGTGAAGACTAATACAGATAAGCAAAGTATGTAGCATTTCTTATCCTGCTTTGTTCATGTTTTGCAGAAGGTATATTTCTAGCTTCATGGCTGTGTACTTGGCTGTCCTGGCAATTTTTTTCATTCCAAAATTAACACGAGTAGCCTTGACTCTGTTCCATCCTGAAGGTAACTGTTTATTACAGGTGGCATTTAAATCCCCCAAGTAATAGGAACAATCACACAATAGCTTCATTTCCAGCAAATTAGCAGCCCTACAAGGTAATTGAGACATAAATGAAGATAAATTTGTTTTAATATAATGAGATAAAGGGAATTCAGGTAAGAATTGGATCCTATATTAAAACTTGTCTTGCTATTTTGGGAGCAACTTTGAAGCTCTCACTGGATTAATCTTAAATAAGCTTTTGACTGCGCTGTGGCTTTATACTAAAATAGATACCACAAGGAAGACAACATGTTAATCAGAGAAGACAGTCTTCTCTGTCAGCATGTAGCATTCATAGCTAGTGAAGGATTTTGCTTCTTGTTAGAAACTTACTTGTGACAACAGGCACTTCCAAAAGATTCATTTATTTGCATAATTTTACCTGCCTAGTGTAGGAGTGATAGCTTCTCTCCAGCTTAGAAAAATAAGTGGGTTTATTTAGCGTTACCAAGTTAACACATCTTTTTAAAGGTTTTGGAAAGCAGTATCCAGTGTTACTGTGATTTCAAAAGGGATGCAGAAATTCAGTATTTAACAATGACAGAAGTGAGGGAAGAAGAGTTACTGAGATTCCAGAAAAAAAGCTCTGGAAGCTCAGAGCCTTTGATGTTTCTGTGATGTCCTGAGAATATAAGTACAGGCTGCAGGGAGAAATTACACTGTCATCGGCAGCAGTACATGTTTGGGAAGGGAAGGCAGGAATATTTGCTGCTTGTCTTCCCATGGCGTGAAATTGTGGTGGAAATGCCTCTGTTCTTAGCCAACTATTTTAATAGCACATTACCTTTTCACTTGCCAGCTGAAATTGTTGCATTTGCTTTAGCTTTGGCATTGGCATCGTTTAATACGATGTCTCCTGTAGTTTGTCTTTATTGAAATCCCTGTTTTAATTTTTGTACTCTTTTGAGCCTGCAAAAGCAAGTAGTTTCACGTAGCAGAAATAGAACAGCACTTAAAATGTATGCAGTGGTTTAAACATCTACCCGCTTACCTTACTCTCTTTGGGGAGGAGGCATGTCTCATGTGAAGTACCCTGCTTCCTTGGTAACCAGAACGCTGGGTTGAGATGCTTTTCTTTCTAGATTGTGCATAGGTGCTTGAGAAGTACAGGGAAATACAAGAGTGAAAGCTATCTGGTTAATATGACTACCCAGCGCTTCAAAGTGTGTTTTAGTCAAGTAGTAAAAACACAGGTATCATGTATGTATGTAATCAAATTGTTTTAAGAAGTAAAGATTTGTTAACCAAGCACTTTGTCCTGTAAAGCTACCTAATGCTTTTGGTGCCTTGCACCATAGATTTTTTTT
>VYZW01018384.1:311-11002 GCA_013401315.1 Balaeniceps rex | reverse complement strand
AGTGGCTTGGCAAGCTCCTCCTCCAGCTCCCTCAGTACTCTCGGGTGGATCCCATCCAGCCCCATAGACTTGTGAATGTCCAGGTGGCGTAGCAGGTCGTCAACTGCTTCCTCCTGGATTATGGGGGGTTTATTCTGCTCCCCGTCCCTGTCTTCCAGCTCAGGGGGCTGAATACCCTGGGGATAACTGGTCTTACTACTGAAGACTGAGGCAAAGAAGGCATTAAGTACCTCAGCCTTTTCCTCATCCTTGGTGGCAATGTTCCCTCCCGCATCCAATAAAGGACGGCGATTCTCCTTGGCTCTCTTTTTGTTGTTAATGTATTTGAAGAAACATTTTTTATTGTCTCTTACAGTAGTGGCCAGATTGAGTTCTAGCTGGGCTTTTGCCTTTCTAAATTCCTCTCTGCTTGACCTAACGAGGTCCCTGTACTCTTCCTGAGTTGCCTGCCCCTTCTTCCAAAGGTCGTAAACTCTCCTTTTTTTCCTGAGTCCCAGCAAGAGCTCCCTGTTCATCCAGGCCGGTTGTCTTCCCTTCCGGCTCGTCTTTTGGCACATGTGGACAGCCTGCTCCTGCACCTTTAAGACTTCCTCCTAAATATCTACAAGTCACTGAATAAAAGTAGCGTGTCAATCCTACTGCTTCACTTGCAACCCTTAAATACTTTAAAAAGATAAACTCATAAATTTCCCTAGAAAATACACATTATTCTAAGCAGAGAGTAAAGCACTCACTTACAGAAGCATTAACACAGACTCAAAATAAACCTTACATGTCCACAAGTAATTTTAAAATGTGAAGTTGTGACCAGGTGGGGGGGAATAGTTTGAGCACATGTCCAAAAAAGCTTTTGGAAAGCTCTACAGCCATATCTGGGACCAGCAGACATCCTCACTTCACACACTGATGCAAAAGGCAGCGTTTTTGCCATACTTCCCCTCCTTGGGAGGAGGGAAGAGACCACAACACCCCACTCACCAGGCCACAACCACCTGGTGAAAGGAATGCACAATCCTTTGTACCAAGAAGCAAATAAAAACAGGGCAACCTCCTGAAGCCCCCAACAAAAGAAAGGGACAGATGATTCCCCAGAAGACAACGGGAGAACGTCTCTGGCCCCAATCCTTGGGGCTGGCTTGCCTAAGTGCACCAACCCCCACTGCATCTGTGGCATCTGCAGTTGTGAGGTTTTGTCTTAAACAGATAAGATGTGAAGTACAAGCTCCAGGGAAAAAATCTTCTTTCTGTTATTTTAGACATAGCTCACATCTAATGCAAACATCTGGGGAATAACACCTTTCCCTACTCTCTCCCTGTGGGTGCACAACAAACGCTGCACTTTTTAGACAGCTTCCCTTCCCTGTTCTTGATGACTTGAGGAAACTTTTCCAGGTTTCGATAACTGCCTTTTGGCTGGACATTGAAGGACCGATCATTTGGCTTCTCCCATTTTAGAAAATGGGTCTTCACTGGCCAAGCTGCTCTCCACTTGTGACAGCTTATGTGAAAGAATATTACTAGAACTATAATCATTTCCCATTTGGGGGCTATAAATCAGATACATTACCATTGTAAAGACCACCTTTTTCAACCTCTTTCGTTCATGCTTGATTATCATTAGACAGTAAGGAGAGTCTGTGTGTAGCTTTTAGGCACCAAGTAAATATTAATATATTGTGCTTTAATATGTAAGCTTGTCAAGGTGCTGAAATGGTAAAGTGATTTATAAAATCAAAAAATCAATATCAATAAACTCTAGTGAATACACACCATGGATTTATCTGTAGAAAGGGGTAATGAGAGACCGCCTTTTGAGGTTTCCTACAGCTACAGAATATAGTTCTTCTAACAGGAAAATATGTTTTCTGTTACAGTCCATCAGATGCCACTGAAGTCTGAAATCTGGCATCCCATCAACACAGAGAACCAAACAAAACCAGCCCTTATTTGCAAATTCACTTTTGCTGTGACTTCGCAAGAATCGGGCCTGCTACAGAATGAGCATCATGCTAACAAATTATATTGGGTCTTTTAACACTCAAATGTAGATGCTAATTCTCTGAAGAACAGATTACAACCAGCTAGTATATTTATATGTTTTTTCATTCAAAATCCTGTTGGAGGTCAATGTATTCAATACATGTAAAAATGGAAGGCTCATTAACAAGAAGAATATTCAGAAATTAAATATCCACAGTACTGAGGAAGTGGCTGGATCTGGGATTTAATTTTGGATCTGCCTCTGGTTAGAAAGCCGTTGCTCTGTAGTAGTAGAAAAATAACTGGCCTCCAATGAAAGCAAGCAATTTTGGAAAATACATTTCAAAGAACACAAGGACACAAATTAATGACACAAAAAAGGTACCCCCCAAAACAAACAAACAAACAAACAAAAACCCCACATTTTAAATGTAGAAGTCAGAAGAGTCTTAGAAAAACTGGATTTTTTTTTAATGAGTTTCATCTCTCTCTCATCTTCTCTGCAGGTTATCTTATTGCACTGGAAAGCAAACCCTGAAAATTCCCAGAATAGAAGGTACATCACCATGCCTGCCCTTAATTTCAGCTTCTGTCAGTGTAAACTACAATCTTTGTTGTACTTGAATTTAAAATGCAGGAGAAAAGTAGCCTTAGGATTTTCAGTATGAAAGCTCAGCTGAAGCACTTCTCTCTTTAACAGGAACACACCTAATGAAACTCTGCCAACATCTGAATTATATATCAGTGGATTCACCTAAATTCATAGTGACTTTTAATTTTGTTTATTGGCAAACCCCATTTCTTTCATCACTCTAACTGTTGCAGGTTCTTATTCTTTGTTTCAAGCCATGCAGCTTTTTTTTTTCAAATATGTCGGCTCACTGGACCAAGAATTGTACTGTAAGTAGAGAGAAATAGTGTGGGAGGAGAAGAGGGAAAAATGAGGTTGTCATAATTTTTGAGATTATTAATTCATAGCAAAAACTAAGCATGTGATTGCCTCACCTTGATTTGCAGAGTGTCTATCACAACTCTCCAGGCACATTAAGCAAATTAGAAATACAAACAAGTTACAACAGTAAGGACAATGAACCTTTCTAACCCACAACCCTTAAGCAGAATAAATTAACAACCTCTTCTCATCTACCAGAAAAATGACTCTTGAGCACATTCTGAAAGTTAGAAGACCTGACAGACACTCCGGAAATTGTTTTCAGAGTTCTCCAAGGAAAACACTGCAGTCCCCTTGGTCTCCCTGGCAGACCAGAGGTTATTGGCGTGTTTCACAGTTGGTCTGAGTAGCTGCAGAAAAATGTGGCCTATCTCTAGATAGTGACTTGGATTTAGCATAGCACAGCCTTGCAGCTAGCTGATCACCAGCTTCAACTGTACATCTCTTGGTTATCTTTTTTACCTGCCTTGAAGTTTGTGCTCCATGTATCACTGAGAGGCTCTAATCCCAATTGAGACTTCTGGATACTATTCTATGATAAATAAACAACAGTCTATATAAGCAATACCAAAGGCAGCTGCCAATCCAAAATTTAATCCATAACTTAGGAAATTGTGCATTTCTGTACTGTGTCCATTCTGCACTCTGACAGCTGGGACTGTCCTTTCATTTGACTGCATTCAGGTTTGACTCCCTTGACAGTGATGTTCCCCACCCCAGGTGTTAGGATCCGATTTGGATGAGAGGAGGGCCCCCTTGCTTTCTAACCAACCTCAGACGAATCTGGGAGGCTACGGGCGGCTAGACCAACCTCTCATTTCAGGTTCAATCCCTTCGAGCGAGATTAAGACACAAACGAGGTCAGATGTCGTGAGTCCACCCGTTTATTAAACCACTCATGAAAAGAGAAACTGCGATAGGAAAGAAAAGAAAGAAGGAAAGGTGGAAGATAAAGCAAGAGTGCGGAATAGGAGAGCACAACTAGTCACCACCCTGGATCCACGGCGTTCCGGGGGTCTTCAGTGGTGTGGGACCGCCCACGGAGTCTTCGGGTGGTGGCCTTTTATAGGCTGCATGCCTGAGGCAACAACTCCGCGCTTGCGCAGAACTCCCTTTTGCACCCTGCTTGCCCGGGGCAACGGCACGTACCCCACGGCAACGGCACGTGCCCCACGGCGATGGCACGTACCCCACATCTGAGTTCTCCCGCCATGTCTGGGGTCCCACGCGCTGTCCACGTGCACACGCCCACAGCCAGTCGTCCACACCGAGCAGGATGCCGCCGTGACCCCTGCCGTTGTCCCTGTGGTTGTGCAGGCTGGCGCACAGTTTCTTAGAGGAGTCTGTTAACTTCTTGTGGGCAAACTTTGAGACAAATGTTTAACTATTTTGTCCCTCACACCAGGCAATGCAACTGCTTAGGCTGAAGAGTAAGTGATAAATGACCCTAAAAATGGATGGTTGAAGCAGAAGAATCCAAGGGGGCTAAATATTGTCAGCACTACCATGTCATTACCTGTGATTTCTACAACTGACTGCACTGCACAGGGATAGCTACTGAAAGTGGAGTCCTCATGAAGAAGAGCTTTTTAGCAGGGTCTAACCAGCTACCCCAGTGAGTGATGCACCCTCTGCCCCATCAAAGGCAGAAAGTGACAATATTCACAAAAATGGTTCCCTCATTCTCTATAAAAATAGTCAGAAGTGATACAAATATGTCTATGTACACCACCAGTGCCCAAGCCTGCAACAGAGAAGGTTGCACCATTCCTTCAGTTAGCCACCTCCCATGGTGGCAAACAGCCCTGGCTCAGCAAGAAGATACTAGAAAGCCAAGGGGATTCCTCTATCTAAGCAGGATGGGGAATTAGACCCCTCCATGGCTGCCTCCTGCAGAGTAGCAGGCTGAACTAGGCTAGACAACAGAGTAGTGAATGCCTCATGCCATACAGCTCATTGCAGGACAATTCAAAATTAGCCATCCTCTGGCAGGGAACAGGGTGGGGTTTTATTCTTTGGGAAGGTTGTCACTTCATACCAAACCTGTTAATCCTCAAGAATAATGGACAAGAGGAGTTTGCCTGACTAGTAGTTGTTTGAGTACATGGGTATTTTAGACTATTGAAATAATACTATATAGATGCCTTAAGTGCTGAATTGAAAATGAGACTTTTCATGTTGTAGTTGTTAACTACCAGACCTCAGTGTGGTTCCACATATTCTAATAGGGGAGCAGAGGTAATGCATAGGAAAGGACACTGCTATCTCCTTTTCTCTTTCCTTCTGTAAAGAAACAATCTCTGCCTCCTACATCTTTCCTCTCTAAAACGAGGATTGTGTCTCTTCTTCCCCATCTCCTTCGCAAGGGGAAAAAACCAGGCTGCATCAAACCAGCATCAATAGATGCATTGCAGCATCAGCTCCTTTGGCTACAGAACATCACATCCCAATTTGCCCAGACGTTGTCAATGGGCAAATGTTTCCATATTGTTTAAAAGTTACATGTGATTTGCATAGCAATATCTTTCCCTGCTTTCTCAACAAGTACTGCTCTGTAAACAAGTGTGAAAATGTCAGACTAATATATTAACATTTACATTGGCAATTAAATGGAAAGATTTCACTACTTAAATATATTAAGGGAACTGATTTTAATCCTGATACACACCCACTGTTTCCCTACCATTGTGGTTTTCAAAAACAGTTTCTCTTTTTCAAAAAACATTTTGGGGCATGTAACTCACGTCAGGATTAGAGAGTGCCATAACAAATAATCTAGTGTGCCCAGATCAGAATAAATCTCACACAGGTTCACATCCTGCATAAGCACAGTGTTGTCTGAGGCAGATCCCGCTGTTCAGTGTAAACCAAAGATTACAAAGTTTATTCTCTGTGCAGTACCTGCTGGAAGAAAATGCAGTGCCTTTAAAAATGCTATACATCATTATACCAGCAGCAAATATATTTCTACTGATAACTATTTTTGGTAAGATCACAATTTCCCATTCTTTACATTAAGCTTTTTATCTTAGTCATGGGCACCAGCTAAAACGCCTTGCTGTTCTAATCATTCTCCAAGGGCATCCATTAGTTGCGCCTTTCAAAATGAGGAAATCAGGGTCAAGAATGAGTCTGGCAGCCTTGCCCATGCCTCTCTTTTTCTAGAAGTAATGTTCTGTTTCTCCAACAAAACTACAAAGGAGATAACCAAAGCACCTCGTATATCAGCAGAATCACAAAGGGTACTGATTTTATTTTTTATTCCAGGTGGAGGCATTTCCTACATCCTGAATCTGCCACTTTTATTACTGGAATCCATGCTGACTGCTTTGTCTTCTCCATGGCAGAATGGGAGGATTATCAGTTCTCCTCAGAGCTGTGAGTATTCAGCAGAATAGGCAAAACCCACAAATACATATATTTATTCTGCTTCTCTGCAAGAACTCCTCCTGTGGAGAACACAGCCTTCACAACTGTGCAATAATAAGTTGGAAGCAGAACTGACAGCTGAGAAGGTCTTCAGTTGCTTGACAAGTTCAACAGGATTAGTTCTTTGAAATTCTGGTAGAAGATGTTGTTCTGAGAGTCTAACAGCTGGGAAGACACAGTCCAAGAGATTGCCATGGTCAGATAAAACACCAAAGGTCTAGTTCTGCTCTCCAGTGTGTTGGAGTAAAGCCAGAACAATTCCACCGAAGTCAATAGTGTTTTTCTGGATTTAAAACAGCAATGCTTAGAGAAGAACTTGACCACAACTTCCTGAACTGCAGGGTAATATTCCCAAAGCACAGAATTTCCTACACTGAAATTCTGATGAGGACAGGAAGGGGATGGGGTGGGGGGGAGCGGAGAAAGAGAAAAGACTATACCAGAGTGGATCTGCATTGGTCTAGGAAGGGGAGATTTTGCTTCCAGATCTTTATATACATCTAGTAGTAGAGGAGGCACAACTAAGACAAACAAGCTGCGTTTGAAAGTATTGCTATTTACGCATTTTGGTGATGAGTACTGACAGTAAATAATATTGAAAGACAAGTTATATGAATGTAACCAACCTTCCCTGCCTATATTACATGCAACGCCCACTTAAAACTGCATCTGTTGAAATGATTTCACTATTGTGTTGCCAACTCTTATGATATCACCGCACTTCTCACGATGCTTAGATATTATACAAGCACTGCATCTGTCAAGGAGATGCTACATAATCATCTCAACTTTCATCAATACACAAAAGTTCCTAAGTACTGCTACCCTTTAGGAGGATGGAGAAAACCTTGAAACATCATCACAGTTCATTACAAACACCTAGAAAACAAAGGACTAATAAAGAAATACCCTAATACAGTGATAACATTTTAATACTCTAGTCAGATTGTTTTAAACTAATCTACCCTAATGAATGTGTGTAGGGAGAGATCATGCTGTCTAAGAATACTTGTTACTGATGGTACTAAGCCCAACACAATTTAAAGCATAACCCATTTTTCTACTCCAGGTATGCTTCCACCCATTACGAGAAGGAAGTATACTTGTTTTTCCGGAGAGTAGATAGTCTGAGGTGATTAATTTTATAGTAGCTGGGCTTCCCTGACAAAGTACTGTTCTGAATGAATTAATGTCGTAATGAACAAATGAGTCATTTTCTGACACACTAAATTAAAACAAGGTCCAGATTTATGAGCTGTGCAGTGGCACTCAGGGTGACATGATCCTTCAAAACCAATTTCTGTTTCTTTTTAATGGAAAAATACAAAACCAGCAGAAGCCACCAAACACCGAGAATTTAAGATCTATATATTGGATATGCTAGGTCCTAAAAGGACTCAATGGAATTGCAAGCTAACTTCCTTATGCTGCTTTTTTACTAAAAAGAACACTGGAGTTGAATGAAGGTAAACAAACATGTGTTTGCTACCTTTCTACTCTGATTTCAAAGCAGTTTTTATAAATTCCATTTACATACTGTGAGCCGAGAAAACCAAAAATTACCATTAAATATGGTTTTGGATAAATTTTGTTTTCCTTTTTTTTTCTCCATTAATTGCTAAAAGACATACTGAAAAAAGCTGTTTGAATATCTTTGGAGTCAGGATGGCAAACCAGCTTTTGAAAATATTCAGTTGTTTTCTTGGTTAATCACTTCAGCTATGTGATTTCATATACAATTCCTTCATTGTGTGGCTTATGTGAGTAATGAGCATGACACAAGTCATTTCACAAAACTGACTTCAAAGCAAACTTTTATTGGTGAAGCATAGAAACTCAATATTTGATATATACCAATACAGTATTTATGTCAGTAGAATTTCACTCTTGCACACTTACAGAACATGATCATCAAAAACACCTTTCATTATGAATCTAATTAAACATTTGTGGGAAAATGTACCTGTTTTAAATGACATCCTTGCCTGCTCCTCAGTTGGAAGGACTCTGCAGAAATGACAGAAAATTAGATGTTGTCATATATATGTTTCTTCCCAAGAGAAGATGATGGAAAGGCAAGCAGCATGCATCTGTAAGAAGAGAGAATCAGGCGAGTCACTTTTTCCATCTTATGTACGAAGTTGCTTTGTTTCATAACACTGTTTATATAGAACTCCATGCAAATGTGCTCCAGATTAGCTTCCAAAGTTTATCATCTTCAAAGCACTCAATCCAGTTCAAGACAGAGCCCATACATAAATATACTTGTACAAGATGCCTGCCATGATCAGAGACGTTCTATGGAAAATAGTTTGAAATATAAAATCTTCTTTTTATCTTAAGGTTAGAAGGAGTTATCATGCTATTTTTACCTAAAATTAAAAGGGGAGGGGGGAATACAACAATCTATCCATCTATCTATCATCTATACATTTTAAAATCACCTAAATTGTTGCAAAGTTTAAAAGCTGATAAATGCTAGGATTTCAGGCACCCTCTAAAATGCGGAAATTTTGCTATCCTGTAGTTTTATTTTTCTGAATATGCTTACTTTTAGATGAACCTTTTCTAATCCTTTTTTATACAGGTTTTGACTACTCTGTAACTATGATTTCCCTTTGACAAAGTCAAGATGAATGACTGCAGAAAAGGTCTTCGTAGCCATTCACTCCAAAGAAAAGAAAGTGCACATTGGAAACACCCATCTCAGGATAGCATGAGCAAGTACAAAAATGATTATGTGGCTCTGTGAGGCCATTTCCAGCCCCTTTGCTTCGACTTTATGCATAACTTGAGAACCCCTTTGATGTCGAGCTCTGAAGAACGTGTTACCATTAACAAGGAGGGACAACTAGGGAGTTTTGTTCCACTTTGGTGTTCATTCACTTAGAGATTAAGTTCTGTTTTGTTATACAATTAGAAAGAAAGGTATTGAAACTAAACAACAGCCACAGATTAAATTCTGCATTGGTGATGGTGCACACTCTGAAAAGAATCTTATTTTGGTGTTTTAAAAGGGCAGAGCTTGGCTTATAATCAAAGTTTGCTACAGTACCACTGAGTTTCTCCTCTTATACAATCTGGTATCTTCAAATGCTGTGTAGCTCAGAACCTCGAAAAAAATCAAAGCTCAGTTTAAGGGGAAGATGTAGCACATACCCCTTTGCTGCTGTCTCCTGGCAACTGAAAAATAAACATAGTTGGCATTGTGGAGACAGAGTACAGGAAAGAAAAATAAAGGTATTTAATTATAAAAGCAACTTGAAGAAGTCTTCACAGTGGTGCAAGTAAGTTAGTATCAGCTGGCAAAACTCCATTGAATGCTGATTTACACCTGTAAAAAACCTAGTGCTATGATCCAGGGGAAAGCAGCCTGCAGTATAATGTCAGTCTGGCCTGCACATCATTGGAAACAACTGGTTGAAAGCCAGCCACATTGCAACTGTGCTGCAGTAACTTGTGCGAAACATTGATTTTTTTCTCAAAATTTCAGGTTTCTCAGGGAAAGCTTAAGGAAAACCATAGTGCTTCACTTGCTCATTTGCAAGCTTATCCAGAAAAAAATCTAAACATACCTACCCTTTATATCTGAGATGGAAAACCTCTGAATATTTTGTTGATATCTTGTTTTCCTAAATTTCAAACAAGCTGAAAAACACTGTAATATATCACCTGTCCAATTCATCACCAATATACAGGTAAATAATTATCAAAGTAAAAATATTCAGTTAAAGTGTGTATCTTGTAAACCTAAACCATCTCCCACAACTTTGCAGATGACAAAAATTCCAAAATACCCCTCCTCCTGAGTGTCATAAAGTCAAGGGATTTTCTCTAGAAATTCCACAGTGAGGTTATAGCTCCTGAATATAAATGTCTGCACCACACTACACTTTGAAAAACAAAAGACTGCAGTCCTTAAAAGATTAATATTAAATTACACCTAATGGAGGATATTGAATAAGATTGCTCTTATCGTTAGTCTACTAGAAGCTTCTCCTTTTTAGTTATTTGAGGTTGCTGTAGAGTTTCCAGTTTGCTGGTGACACTGGAACCAAGTTTGATGATGGACAGAGTCAGATACTGGAGAGTCATCACACTACAGGCACCTAAATAGACAGATTTCTAAAGGCGCTCAGATGGCATTTAAATAGCTAAATGAAAAGGCTGGGCACCACATGCAAGACCTTTTCACATCTGGAAACTTTATTTACTTCTCTAAGTAGGATCTGGGCTTTTTAGAATACCTATGCAGCATATAGCTTAATTTTTTAAAGCCTGGATATCTAATGAAATTGTGTGTTGGATCTCAGATTTTTGCAGAGTTTTT
>VYZW01018383.1:1336-12202 GCA_013401315.1 Balaeniceps rex | reverse complement strand
TTAAAATCTTTAACTACATCTAGCACTGGGCTTCTTTAAAAATATTACAGACTATGACCTGAAGAAAATAAAATGGCAAGCACTGTTATACATCTTCATATGGCAGCATATGAAAGAAAGTGGAAACAAAATACACTTAATACTGTATTCTGGTCACTCATGAATGACTTTAAAGCATTTCAAACACTGACATTTAAAAAATAAAGTAATATAACGATAAAAAACCCCCACATTCTTTTCTAAATTATAAACTTGTTCATATTCATGCAAGAAGTTTGAAATGGGCTAACCTCGTTTGAATGTTTGGTTGCCTCAGCTGAAGAGGGAAAAAAAAAAGTGAAGCAGCACAATCAAAGGACGTATGCACTGATGATGTTAGAGATTTTCATTCAAGAGACATGCAAGAGAACTCAGAAGTCTATCTGAATCATGGCAATCTTGTAGGGAAAAGTGAAAGCAAAAATAAAATTCAATATCCAAATATGTTCAGTGGTTGGACTAACACCGTACCTATTAAATAAATAGCATTATATATAGCAACAAAAGAATGAATTGTGGTAAAAATAAGATCCTACTTGATTTGCTATGCACCATTAATCAATACTAAATGCTTCTTAAGTATGCAAATGTTTGAATCCCCTTCTCTTCACATTTTGAAGAGGTCTGAATAAAACCCACAGAGTTTGGAATAGAAGAACAGACTAGTTAGAACTCCCAGAAAGAGCTTCCTATCTGAAAAATAAGAGTACTAACTGTTCCTGAAGAGAAATCTGAATGTGTTTCAATGTTTTTCCAATTCCATATAGCAAGTAATGTTTTTTAAGACTGTGTCAAATGGGAAGTAAACATTGCCAGAAAATAAAGAGGGGTCAATGGTCATGTCAATCATTAGAGTGGTACATCCTTCTACGTTGCAAACGTTGACTTGACCACACTCCATGCATTATAACTGTCATACCCAACGTACAAACCTGAACTCTACCAGTGGAATGAAGTCATCGTGACTCTCTTTACACAAATGCAAGAGCTATCTGAGTATATCATAAAATTCTGTATTCAGATACCTTAACAGTGGATTTTAATTTCAATGATGTGTAACAAAGGAATGATTTTGTTCATTTTGCAAAGCTATCTTAGTTTACACACTATTGATTTCAGTCAGCTGATCTGTGAAGCATGGCTAGTGAAGTCTGTGCACATAAAATAATCCTTAAGAAGTATAAGAGTAAAAAAGAAAAACCCTACATATCTGCATTATGGGAATCTGATTTACAACCTGGCAAATCAAGTCTAGTTTTGGTGATTATGAGAAACTAAGAGTAGGCAAATTCTGTCATATAACATTCATTATATTTATTAGATGGTGAATGCTAACACAAATTTTTGGTTGGTAAGATGAATTAGTCATTTGAAAGAGATCACCTTCCGAATTTCCTTTCTGTCCTCAGCCGTGTAACTGTAAAATGGCTACCTTTCATATTTCAGTTAAAGACAATTTTTCACAGCTTAATGTAGCCTCTAAGCAACATTTACTAGCAAACAGCCAGTAGCTATATGGACAGGAGTCCATTATGTAATGCAAACTCAACTATATATTCCAGAGGGAAAAGTGAGATACCCATTTATTTTTCCAAGACATGACTTTAAATTTGAAGTAGTTATCAGATTCAGCCTGCCAAGTTCAATACTAGTTTACGCTGGTAGAGAAACGTAAAAGAATACTTGATATCTCAGTGCAAAGTAATCTTTCCTTTGTACCTCATTTTCATCTGGTATTGATCAAGATAACTGAAGCAATCTTATTTGATTCCAGCAGATAAACTGGCTAGGAGTTTGCTTCTTCCTAGTATATCAATAAAGAGGGAAGTACTGGATTCTGGACTTTTCTTCTTCCACCTTTCCACCCAATCTACATTATATTTGCAGTGATGTGGTAGATAACAATACTGTTTATGTTATTTTACAAGTTAAACTCTTCAAAGATTTATATTTATTACCTTTTTATTTTCTAAAATATTCCCATTTTCTTACCACAATTTCCTTTATTATTCTGATCTTATCCCCTATTGTGTTTTCCTTCAGTAGCAGGATCATCATTTTCATACTGCCACTGCTGTTGCTATTGCTACAGTTCAATGTAGTTCATGAAGAGTTACTCACATTTATTTCCTAATTGTTTTACAGTCATAGTCTCTTTTATAGGTATACTGCAATGTGTCTTTCAAACCTCTTTCTTCGCAAGTTTGAAATTTCTAGTATGCTTTGTTTCCTTATTTTGGAGTATGAGTCATTTCACATTAGGGCCAGACGAGTCACGTCAGTGCTGAGCCCTGCTGCACCACAATGCTGCATTTATACTTGACAGCATACAGTAAGTTGTAGGAACTTAAACATGCTTCTCTCTTCTAGTATGTTTTATTTCCTGATTCTTACTATCCACAATTTATTTTACTCCGTACAGTTCACATTAATCTAGAATTTATCTATTCTCAGCTCAAGTTTGAACTGTCTGTTGACTGAACATCCTACCTCCATGTGCTCAGCTTTTTCCCTTTTTCAGATGTTATGTTATTATGTGTTATTACGCATTACAATGTGTTAATGCAGTTGCCTGGTTCAGGGGTGTTAACTTCCCCTACCTTCTAAAGCTAGGATATTCAGTATGTTCAAAAGTGATGAATTTCCATACTATCATTCCATGGGGTATGATGTACATAGAGAAATGAGCTTCCTAATGGCACTGAGAGCAGTGACATCTACTGAGGAAAACACAAACACCTGCAGAGAATTAGAGGGATATAGCAGTCCTCTATTTTATTTTTACATGCAAAAGTAAACTTTTCTGAGTTATAAGAAGTTTCTCTCCAAATTCTTCTAGATTCTTCCCACAGGTGTCTCTGTAGGATGTGCTATAGTGTTTTGGACCAAGAACTCCAGTATTTTGTCTTCAGCTTCAGCAAAATAGCAAATGCTTAGAAAAGAATGAGAAATAGATCCAAAATGTAGGGTAGCATTCCTTCTCACCTTTCAACAGCCAGTGGCACAAGGATTATCAGATTCGGAGGTTGCATCAAAAGTATGGCATTTAATGGACATCATGGGAACCGTTCTCCATGAAATTGCCTTTTCTCTTCTAAATCACTGTATGCTTTTGGTTTTATCATTTGCCTGATAATTTCACTAGGTACCTTTTACTTTTTTTTGTTTAATGAAAAGTATCAAATAATCAGTTTACTTATCTTCTCTATTTAGCTTAAATAACACATAAAGCGTAAAAACAAGCTTTTAGCATGAGCTGGACAAGCATATTAAAAAAGTTTAGAACAAACTAATCTGTGCTCACATAAAGCACAGTCAAAATTACTTTTTTTAAAGATTAATAGTTGGTAAAGATGTTTATGTTCTTGACTAATTGACCAAAGTCATCATGTTTGCTGGGCAATATGTTATAATCAGAGGTCATATCAAATTCTTAACCAATTATTGCATGCATAAATAAATCTGTAAACCGAAATCCTTATAAGCTGAGTACCATTTGTGAGAAAAAGCATTATGGTTGCACAAGCTAAATTCTTTGTATCAAACTCTTTTGAACAGAGTTTTGCAAGTTATCTATTTTAAGCTCAGCAGTTTCTCTTATTTCCCTTATTTACTGAGAGAAAGAAATTACTGGTATGATATTGCATCAGTATTTTAAATACAGATTTTCAAAATGCAAATAAGGAAAGAGTTAACAGCTATTTTCTATTTATGATGAAAAGTGCCAAGAGCTTGAAAAAAAAGGCATAAAGGCAAAAAACATAATTCCTGATCAAGAAAACAAACCTGCTCAGTGAAAAATGG
Source organism: Balaeniceps rex (assembly GCA_013401315.1). Classification (NCBI taxonomy): domain Eukaryota; kingdom Metazoa; phylum Chordata; class Aves; order Pelecaniformes; family Balaenicipitidae; genus Balaeniceps; species Balaeniceps rex. The sequence continues at coordinate 8,359 of VYZW01018383.1, read as the reverse complement.
CCAAAGCAGCAGTGGGGAGAATGAAGAAGAGAAGGGATGTCACTAAGCCAGAATAATTTTTAAAATAAATTCTACCTAACTACACTGACAGCATGTAGGAAGAAGCAGATCCCACTTAAAGGAATATTACTGCTTCATATAAAATAATCTTTTTCCTCCATACAAAATTCCCCCCATCCCCAGTCAAAAGCTTCTTAAAGTTTGGCTCATAAAGTCAACATAGGACTTGTTCTTTCATCACTGTAAGGATGTTTACTGAACTCTCGAGTCCAAATCTTGCATGCTATCAGGTTTCTAGTCGCTCAGCAACCAATCTGTCATCTTTACTCTAGTTATAAAAAGTTTTATAACCTTTCCATCTTTAACTAAGGTTTTCTGTCTTTTCGCTATGCTTCTGTGCCGGGAAATAAACCAGGAGCTGCAGGAAACCCCTACACAACCCTCCGGCTTAGAACACTTAGAACTTGTATAGCAAGTACTTTATGCCCAGTACAGCTGCTGGCAGAGAAATTGGCTCCGATCTTACCTCCCACACCTCCGGTAGCTCAACCGCTTCTGCTGGGTAGTTGTTTATTTCTCTTTTCCTTTCATATCCCTGACCTTTTTTCTAATGTGTTGAGCTGAGTTTGGAATCACAGTGATGAATGAGATGTGATGATGAGAATCATAGTGAGGGTGCAGCATGCAGGGCTGTTTCTCGGGCAGCATAGTAGCAGACGGAGGAGGGGGGAAGTGGAAATCTGACAGGTTTAGCTTGCTGACAGCCCATGTTTATAGGCTCTGTAAAGAATACAGATGAGACAGAGGAAAGGCAGAGACAACAATGACATAATAAATCTTAGCCACAGTGTTTTCAGCCCAAAAAAGTTAAGAAATAAAATCAAGTTTGGGATGGCATTAATGGTTAGACTGTCACAGAATTGAACCTCTTCACTGTCTGCTTCTCTGGATGAGATTAATAGATACACTAGACTCCTCTGTACAGTACTTCTGCCATCTGCACAGAAAATTGCAGCCCTCTCTCCCCTTTGACCACAAAATGCTTTAGGTAATAAATGAGTTAGGCATTCTAGTTCCAATACACAGGGTACTATATCTGCATACTTTTCACGAATACACTCGAAAATACCTAAAGGAGAAACTTTATTTAATGCTTGGAAATGCTTTGAAGATTTTAAAAAAAAAAAAAAAGAAAAAAGAGAAGTGCTAAGAATAAGGACCAGCCTCCTCTCTGAAAGCAGCAATCATCTCCTCAGCTGCTTCAAACACGGTATCTGTTTGACTTCAGTGGAGCTATGCCAGTTTATATCAGGTGAGGTTCTTGCCTCTAGTTTTCATTTGGGAAAAATGCCAAGTAAATTTTAGTAAATTCCAAACCACTAAATAAAGACTTCAAGATTTTAGCTAATATCAAATTTTTAAATGTTTAGATTTTTTACCCTCCAAAGTCCCAGATACAGTAAAAGTTTCCTTCACTTTTTTGAATATATCAAGCATGAACATGACTTCTGCAATGCAACCTGATCATACACTCTACCTCCAACAGGCTACATCTCACAAGGAGTTTTTTGGAGCTGGTCTCATTTCTCAATTTCCACTTATTCCTACAAAAGCTACAACTTTTCACAATTCCCTGTTGCGAAAAAATAAGACCAAGAATGTAAACTATCACTGCAAAATACTTTCATTATTTTTAACCAGTTAACCAAGCAACAAAAGACAAAGTAAGAGCAGCCTTCTACCTAATTGCTGGCAAGGATAATGCAAAATTCCTGCCTGTGTCCTGGTTGCAGCTGGGATAGAGTTCTTTTTCTTCCTGGTAGCTGGCGTAGTGCTGTGTTTTGGATTTAGTAGCAGAATAATGCTGATGACACACTGATGTTCTAGTTGCTGCTAAATAGTGCTTACACTAGTCAAGGACTTTTTCACCTTCCCATGCTCTGCCAGCCGCACAAGAAGCTGGGAGGGGGCACAGCCAGGACAGCTGACCCAAACTGACCAAAGGGCTATTCCATACCATATAATGTCATGCTCAGTATATAAACTGGGGGGAGTTGGTGGGGGGGCAGTGATCGTTGCTCGGGGACTGCCTGGGCTTCAGTTGGTGGGTGGTAAGCGGTTACATCACTTGGTCCCGTCCCCCCCCCGGGTTTTGTTTCTCTCTCTCTCTCGTTCTCCTTTTCATTACAATTTTTATGACTATTATTATTATTTTATTTAAGTTATTAAACTGTTCTTATCTCAACCCGTGAGTTTTCTTACTCTTGCCCTTCCGATTCTCTCCCCCATCCCACCGGGGGCAGAGGGTGAGCGAGTGACTGTGTGGTGCTTGGTTGCCGACAGGGGCTAAACCACAACACCTTGTCAGAAGCTGTAAAGCCTGTATCCATTTTCATTCATCTGAGTGCTAGGAATGGGATATATAATATTCATCTTCCTGCCCTTTGCAGATTACTTTATTGTTTAATGTAGTAAAGAGAAGGCGGCCATTATACCCAACTGAACTAACAGAAGAGGTCAAAGAGCACATAACGAACTATAATTTAGACAAAAGAAACACTTTGAAACATGCATGTGTTTTCCCCACTGTCTTCCAACACCACCACCTACTTTCAGGCCAGCTTTCATGCTTCTATAGCTTATTTGTTAACTGGAGGCTGGTTTGGCTTCCAAAATTATGCATGCCATCCTACAGGTCTAACCCAAACAAGGTTGGCTGACCCATCCTTCAGCATGCAAAAGTGTAAACAGTGCAACCTTAGTTTTACAGTGTGTGAAAGGCAGAGGCATCAGGGACAAACAGTGTTGTTTACTGTAACCAACCATTAGACCAATGCACCCTTGTTGAGTCAGGAACATGTGCTAAATTTATAGAAAGCAAGACTCATAGAAAGGACAAGTTTTCATGAAAACCAGATTTCTTTAAGGCATGTAAAAAAAGAGCACAAGAATAATTACTAACCATTTTTGAGAGAGAGAATGATTCTCTTCCTAAATTTGTTGGGGGGAAGACTTTCATCTTAAGAACTCAAATAATTATATAGAGCTCTCAATAGTCAGTAAACTAGCAAAGCATTGTTTTGATATATTAACAGAATTTGTTAACTTGCAGAATTAAGCAAGTTTAAGTGATTTGTCCAATATCTCCCAGAAAGACAAGAATCACAGCATAGAAAATGTGATTTCCAATCTCCTGATCTAATTCTTGAATGATGCTGCATTGTACATGTCTGCTACTTTATAACTGCTTGTCGTGAACCACCAAGTGCTATATTAAATGGTGTATACTTATCAGCTCCATTATATTTATACAAAATAATGTTATATCCTCTAGTCTCTCTAGATAAACAATGGCAACACAACAAAAAGGAAATTATCTAGAAGAAATTACATTTCTTGTAATTATTTCCTTTGGCACCCTTTTAAAATGCTGTCAGCTCTTCTCCCATAAAAATAAGGAGGATATGAAAAAGCAAGTAGTAAAAAAAAATTAATAGTTATATAAAAAGAAATAATAATACAAATGTATGAAGTAAAAAAAAAAAAAAAAAACAAAACACCAAACCCAAAACCCAAACCAACAAACACCCAGGATTAATCAATGTACATATCTAGTACTCACCAGAGAACCAACCTTGTATATGTTCTCTTGAAACTACTGCCAATTAAGACAGATTTTTCATGGTAGTTATAGTTCAATTTTTCATGTACATCTACAGCTGAAAATTGTCAAATTGCCAAGCTAAGCCCCAAGCTTTTACTGCCTGTACTGATCCTTATAAACAGATTAGAATAAGGAAGACTGATTCTGTGATTCGTTTAGGTATAGGGGAAAAAAGGCAGCAAAGTTTTTACAGTTATTCCTGTGTGGTCTTAATTCCAGCTCTTCTGATCTGCTAACTTGTGACAACAGTGCCCTTTAAAGCCCATGCCTGACCTTGCCCTGCTCTCCATTAGTCTCATATGTCTCTGAAGTGTAGAGCACCTCAAAACAAAAAAAGCTAGCTCACACAAAGATGAGAAGTACATGTTTTCTACCAATTGGTAATTATTTTTGCAAGTGTATGCATCTTCCTAGCATTTTCTTGAGAGTATAAAAACAAACCTAAACTCTATAGTCAAAAATCCATATATTTTGTTCTTTGCTTTTCAAAAATTTCTCTCTGGGGGTGTAGCTGAACAGTGAGAAAAAAATTGTGGTAGAAACATAAAGTGTCTACCCACCCAAAGTCAAGCTGTCATCTCAGTTGGGGATGCTGACATTCAATGTTATATTCAGCTAAATACAGAATGAGTGAGACTGATACCTCATTAGGCAGTGCCTCTTTCACCAGTGGAACTGCTTCATCCCAGACCTGGGGACTACTTCTACTCTTCTTCTGAAAATAAGGTTTTCGTTCTTTACAGACTTTTGCCTAAACAAACCTTTCTTAGTCACTTCTTGATTTTTTTATCTATTATATTTATCCATACCACCTTAGTTATTTGCAACTGCTTCTTCATTTTGTCTGTGTTAATTCCCACCTTACTAAGTAGGATTTTAAATACTAACAGTGTAAGTATTATTTATAAAATCGGAGACTAGGGATGGCTCTGTCTGAGGTTCATAGTACCTGGTCATTCCACTTCAAAATGGAGGACGGCAAAGAAGCCTACTTGAGTGAAGTTAGCTAACTAACATGTTATTTTCTTAACAGAGGGTTAGACCTAGCACAAACTAACTTCAGGAAACTCCCCAGACTGTGCAAACCTTCCTCTGCTTTGACAACTGCTTCTGAGAAGAAATTATTGAATTCAGGCAGAGATCAGATTGGACTCTGTCACTAATTTCTAATGGAAAGTCTATCAAACCTCAGTAGCTAATTAAAACCTAAAAATTATTCATTTTCTTGGTAGCATGCTGTAGGGGCTCATTGTACATCAAAGATAAAACGCAAGATCGATGCCAACACCAAGCTTAGAGTGGAATCAATGGAAATTATATCTGTGTCATGGAGGACCTCATTCCAGTATTTAAGAAGAAACAAAGGGTCCGTTTGCCCATAAATTGGCTTTTTTACTACTCATTTGGCGTGGAGGGAGTAGCAATTGAATCTGGGAACCTAAATGTTCTGCGATATACTCTACAACTAGCAAATTCAGCTCCTCTCCTACTTCCTGCACAGATGTCTTAGGCCTGTAAGAGTACCATATTTCACAAGGATATCTTGATATGCTTCTGCAGCATCACTAGAATTCTTCGCTTGTCCAGTCCAAGTGCCCTCTTGGATGGACAGTCTGGGGAAGGGTCTCTTGCCAATTGTTGGTGTGACTGGATCCTCTTCTCCAGCTTTCTATTGCTAGACACACAGGAAATTTCTGATTTGTACCAGGGAATTAGGCTGTAGATGCAAATAAAAGAGCTCTGAGGGGAACTTTGCCAGCCTCCCTGAGGTCTTCCTCTTTTCACTACCAAACAACACAGGATAAATCTGGCTCCAAGAGGGGACATAATTATCTAATCAAAGAGGCTTTGTGTCAGTAATAATTTTTTTAGAACATCACTTTAACTCTGTGTTCAAGTAAGTCAAACACACAGCTTTTCTGCCTGTATTATCAAGCAGGTGGAGTTTACTAAATAAGCAGCACAACTGTTACCAGATCATGCATGGTTCTGTAGAATTTATCTAGTCTCCAAACAGGGACTCAAAAAAGGTTTCCAAGCTAACTGAACAGCATCTAAACAATTCAGTGAGATCTCAAGACAAAGCTAAAACCATCAAGCACAAATCGCACCCTTTTTGCACAATGTCCTAATCTTTTATAACACTGCAGAGCTAATGCAGACAGTTTTCCTGTGAAAAATCTCTTAGCAGTAACATGGAAAGGAACAGCCTGAGCCCTAAAAGACACAGTGAGGGAGGAATATTACAGAAGAAGGGCTCAGGCTGTGTATATGAGAACTGCAAGTGAATAAATACATCCTGAAAAGGGGTTCAGAATTAAATAGTTAATCAAAAGGCTGTGCAGTAAGGATCTCCTCATCCTACTGGGAGGGCACATCGGGGAAGAGCAGGAAGTGCATATAAGAATGTGCATCGACTTCCTGAGGCATTTCACAGTCTGGTGAGAGAACAGGCCTCGCTGCTTCTTTTTAAATCCCATATAACGCATGATTCACCCAGGGAATAAGATTTAGTTATGGAGGAAGAAATGCTAGGAGTTATCATCAGACATAAAACTTTGGCAAATTTTATTTGCATGAGACTGTAGTTCCTTTTGGTTTTAGTGAATAATTTTTTTCTAAATTCCCTAAGGGCAAGGCACAATATTTTTGGACTAGTTGTAGTTTGGAAGAAAAGAAATCTTAGTTTTCCAACTTTGTTTTAAGAGTTCTAAAAATTTCTCATTTTTTCCATGCATCTTAACAGTTTGACTTATAGAATATAGGTATATAAAAAGCTATAAGAAATCTACCAGCTTCTGAAAGGTCATGCAAAGGGGAACTTGCTGGGGAGCTTTCACCCAGGCTGCTCAATCCTGACCTGGCATTCCTCTTACTGCAATATTTGATACTGTTATCACCAAAAAGAAAAGCTGGGGTATGAAAATTATTTACAGTGCTTTATTTGTTACATGCATTACCAGCTCTCACAGATGAAACAGAATCTGAACTCAAGTCTTGGCATGAAAAATAGTGTTGGAGCTCATTAAATCAGCTTGAATAATATAGCAGGCTAGCATCCCTGTTGAAAAATCTGAATTTGGTGTCATCATCTTTCTCAAAATGAAGTGTTAATGATTCCTCTTATGAACTTCTAGCATATGAAATGAACTCAGACAATCTGTTTTCTCAAGAACTGAAGAAAATAATTTCAAATATATAAAAAGGCATAAAACTTAGACAGCAACCTTAACATTTTTCTCATTCCATCATTTGGTTGCTGACCTTTACATTTTTTGAAGAATCTTAAGAAAGTACAATAATATTTGTCAAAATACATATGACAATCTTCAGAGTAAAGTCTCAGTAAGAGGAATGCC
>VYZW01018382.1:4235-14510 GCA_013401315.1 Balaeniceps rex | reverse complement strand
TTCCAGCTATCTAAAGGAAATCTCCTTCCCAGTCTAGGTGAGGTATGGACAAGAAATCCATACCTCACCTAGACTGGGAAGGAGATTTCATTGGACAGCATACTATTTTACCATATCTTCTATTCCCAAACAATTTTTTTGGCCAGCTTTTTCATAGCACTGCAATCCTTCCCAACATAAAAGCCAATCACAAGCTTAATAGCCGATCTCTTGTGATATGGCACAAAGACTATGCTGCTGATTGATGATTTTTTCCAAGTGGAAATGCACTGAAAGCACCATAATACATTGGGAATACTTCTCCAAGTTCATTTGAGGTTGTGGGATTCTTACATGGCAGCAGTAAAAGACTAATGGAATCGTTACCCATTCAATTTAAACATACCCCCTACATGTTCTGCATCCAGAGTCCTATTTAAAGCAGCACATCTGCAGGTGAACAGTCAAAGAACAGATTTCAAGTGTCCAAAACCAGCCAAGATGCTGGTTTGTCAAAACCAGAAAAAAATACCTGTGTCCAGCAACCCTTTAACTTAAGAGCAACTTTAAGAAAACTTGAAGTTACACGGCTTCTCCGTATTTCACTTGAGAGCTAGGTACCTGAGCACAAATAGCATTATTGGTGTGCACAGCTCTTTGTCCCATCTGTCACATCCCAATCAAGAACCAAGACATTCTTCACCCTAAGTTTCCCTAAAGGAAACCATTCTGCTAGATGCTCACTGCACACACAGCAGGCATACTATGTACTTCTCCAGCAATCTGAGCCCCTCACAAACAGCAGTGTGATCAATTTTACAAGTGGTTATAACAGCACACAACACTTTGTTAAGGTGGTTGCTTAGCATTACAAAAGAGTGGTTCTGCTTCCTTGGGTGCTTATGCAGTTCAAACCCATAACCTCTCACCTCCCTTCGAGCTTCTCACCACCCACCTTCAAGGAAATAGGATTAGCTGCCAAGGGCAGTTTTGGGTGGGAATACTGTCTCATTGTTCCTGCGTAATGTCCTTAAGTTATGTTCATGGCCAGAAAATTGTACGAGCCTCTGAGAGGGGGAAAAGCAAGAATTTACCAAGTGACTTGTCTTGGGGTCTTGCAGTTTCTAAAGATTTCTTGAATCTAGGCTTTGATATGCTGGCTATTTCTGAAAATAAACATTTCTACAAAACTCAATCTTTTCCATCCCAAGAAGACAGACTAAGATTTAAATGAACACTTACATATCTATATGCTTATGTGAAACACTGACTTTTCTGACACTTAGTCAGTGTTAACGTGCAAAGAATGTAGACTATAAATTGAGCAATGAGGGTAAAATATTCAGCTCTAGACACAGAAAGGGTGGAAAAATGACCAGAAGTACCAGATCAAGTCTTGATGGAATTTAAGTCAATGCAAATTTTGCCTCTAACAATGAAAAAAGCTGCCATATCTCTTGTTATACTGGAAGGATACTCAGCATTGTAAGAAATATTTCTCTTATTTCTTCTTTGAAGTTTTCTAAATCCAGATTTTGCTGTGCAATTTTTTTCCATTTTCATAAAATATCAGAGGGACTTCTCTCTTTTTCCTGCATAGCACCTTATGGACCCTCCTTTTAGAAAGGTTAATTAACTGGAAAAATACACCTTATTAAAGGGTTATGGAATGTTGTTGTTGTGTTTTTGTGGAATTTGTCCTATTTTCCCAAGTAAGTTTAAAATAAGGACATCCAGCTTTTTACTAACAGTCTCAAGAAAGCATCATATTTTTTTATTGTAGCAGGTAGCTCACCATACCCCGTTTTGTAGACATTCAAAACCCTGTTAAACTCTTCAGTATGACTTCATGTAGGCAGATCATAAATGTCCCTGCCTTCCCAGACTGCTTAGTAATCATTACGAATCACCAATAACATTTACAGCTCCGCCAGTCTGTTGTCATCTTTAAAACTTCAACAGCAAACCCTTCTATTTTTTTCTGGTCTTTGATAACACTACTGAGTAATATAGAGCCAAGACCCTGTCTCACCAGGATGTCTAACAAAAAACAAAGAAACCCCTTTCAAACCCAAGACCTTTTTTCATGACTTCCCAGGTAACAGAAAGTTGGGAAAACGATGATATCTGTCAAAGCCATGTGACTAATCTGGCCATCAGTATACTAACAAAACATCTGCAATTAATTTAATTGTGGTAAGTAGTGAGTGAATGAAACCAATGTTAAGGATTACAAGAGGCCAGTGGAAACAGTATTAGGGCCTCTTTTCCATCAGCTACTTCTCTGAATAAATTGCTCAAATGTATCTATGTTCTTTGTTGTCCTATGCTGTAGTATAATGAACAGGCTTCTGTAAATGATTAGGTGCTTTATTATTTAATCAGCCATCAGAGCCACTCATTTCTCTGTGTATTACATTGCTGCAAAAATCATCACATATTTTAAAAAAAAAATTTGAAAAGAAATGAGGAATTGGTATGTAGAAAGCAAGGGAAAATTCAAATGACTGTTGCCTAAAGGCCTAATTTCATTAACTCAGCAGCCTAAGATGTTGTTTATCCGCAGTTCTTAAAAAATGTTGCAGTTTTTAAATTTAGATACTTTTGACTTCTGAGATGTGTTTTTTGCAAAAGAACCAACAGATCTCTAACTTTCCATTAATACCAATTCTCTGTCTATCGAAGCTATTAGCATGGTCCCAGGCTCTCTCTTGAAGAACTGTGAAAGTATCAAAAGTCTATTGTAGCAAAGACAAGTTTAATAAATGCCTTATCATTTTTTAATAATTGGCATTTGGATAAAGCAACAGACACACACACAAAAAAATACAAAATATCTTTCTCATTTTCTTGGTTTAGCTGGATATTTTAATTTGAGGCTCACGTCTACCACAGCCAGAAATCAGTCCCTATGCTCATGTACCAGAAACCAGCTCCTTAGATGGTACCAGCTGAGAGGTATCATTAACTTAAGAGGACCTGTGCCAACTGTCCCAGCTGTGAATTATCAGCTGAAATCAAGTGGTCTCAAGATCGAGTTGAACTTAAACGTGTTCGGGGTTTTTTTGTTGTTGTTTTTTGTTTTGCTTTGTTTCATTTTGGTTTTTGTTTTGGTTGGGTTCTGGGTTTGGGGTTTTTTTTTGGTTAGAAGGAGAACTGATCCCCCAACTTAATCTTTCTTCCTAATTTGTTCTCTCTTGATATGAAGCAAGAACAATGGAAATTTATGTTCCCTGACAATGGCTAGACTTTACAGAGAATCTTGCTCCTCTGACAGTAGAGAAACAGCATAGAAAAAAGCTATGGGAGTTAAGTAGACAAAATTAATAAAAAGTCATGCTGCAAATCAAGTGGGTGTAAAACAAATGCAGCAGGAGAGAAAGGAGGTTGTTTAAACGGGGAGGGAGGATCAGTTTGAGGAATGTGTATACAACATTTTCTTCTTACACTCCAATTGAACACAAATCTTGGGTTTCATCAAAGACTCTAATCTTGATGATTTATGTAAAAAAACTGTTTACAAACAGAATAACTGCATTAAAAACGCTTTAATTTTGTTTGTTTTTTGGAATTGCTTTCAACACAGATAAAGATTTAAGGGGGAAGGGGAGCCACAGTTCTGCTACCTGTTTGATTTCATGCTGGTTTTAATTTTAAGCAATGCTAATGACTAGCGTATCTGGAGGCTGGATACATTCAGCCTCCCATTCCAAACTTTTCCCATGAAGCGTTGCTCTCATTTTTAAAACTAAATGGAGAAATGCTCACTGTATTTAATCAAGAGTTCTGCTCTTTGGCTTTATAGAATCATAGAATCATAGAATCATTTGGTTGGAAAAGACCTTTAAGATCATCGGGTCCAACCATATCTGTCCACTACTAAACCATGTCCCTAAGCACCTCGTCTACCCGTCTTTTAAATACCTCCAGGGATGGTGACTCGACCACTTCCCTGGGCAGCCTGTTCCAATACTTGACAACCCTCTCCGTGAAGAAGTTTTTCCTAATATCTAATCTAAACCTCCCTTGGCACAACTTGAGGCCGTTGCCTCTCGTCCTATCACTTTCTACTTGGAAGAAGAGACCAACACCCACCTCGCTACAACCTCCTTTCAGGTAGTTGTAGAGAGTGATAAGGTCTCCCCTCAGCCTCCTCTTCTCCAGGCTAAACAACCCCAGATCCCTCAGCCGCTCGTCATAAGACTTGTTCTCTAGACCCTTCACCAGCTTCGTTGCCTTTCTCTGGACAAGCTCCAGCACCTCGATGTCCTTCTTGTAGTGAGGGGCCCAAAACTGAACACAGTACTCGAGGTGCGGCCTCACCAGTGCCGAGTACAGGGGAAGGATGACTTCCCTGGTCCTGCTGGTCACACTATTTCTGATACAAGCCAGGATGCCGTTGGCCTTCCTGGCCACCTGGGCACACTGCTGGCTCATATTCAGTTGGCTATCGATCAACACCCCCAGATCCCTCTCCGCCGAGCAGCTTTCCAGCCACTCATCCCCAAGCCTGTAACATTGCATGAGGTTGTTGTGGCCCAAGTGCAGGACCCGGCACTTGGCCTTGTTGAACCTCATACAATTGGTCACAACCTATTGGTCCAGCCTGTCAAGATCCCTCTGTAGGGCCTTCCTACCCTCAAGCAGATCAACACTTCCTCCCAGCTTAGCGTCATCTGCAAACTTGCTGAGGGTACACTCGATCCCCTTGTCCAGGTCATTGATAAAGATGTTGAACAAAACTGGCCCCAACACTGAGCCCTGGGGAACACCGCTCATGACCGGCCTCCAACTGGATTTAACTCCATTCACCACCACCCTTTGGGCCCGGCCACCCAGCCAGTTTTTAAGCCAGCACAGAGTATGGCTGCCCAGGCCATGGACAGCCAGTTTCTCCAGGAGGATGCTGTGGGAGACGGTGTCAAAGGCTTTACTAAAGTCCAGGTAGACAACATCCACAGCCTTTCCCTCATCCACTGAGCAGGTCACCTTGTCATAAAAGGAGATGAGGTTAGTCCAGCAGGATCTGCCCTTCATAAACCCATGTTGACTAAGCCTGATCTTCTGATTGTCCTGGACGTGCTGCGTGATGGCACTCAAGATGAACCGCTCCATAATCTTCCCCAGTACTGAGGTCAGGCTGACAGGCCAGCTCCCTCAGTACTCTCGGGAGTGTGTATATATATATATATATATAAACACATCATTTTTGTCAGCCCCTGTCAGACACACAGTGACTAATAGGAAGTTCTTTTTGTGCCAGATTTACATATATTCACAGCCATATAATGATCAACTTTTTAATGAGACTGTCAGTAATTCAGAACACTTAAGAAAAGGTGAACAAGTTGCCTCACAGCCAGCAATTAGGATATATGTTGCTGCGAAATCCGAAAATAAACAATCCTGATTTAATTATCCTGGGACATCTAGGATCATCAGAGGAAGTCCAAAACAAGAGGATCGTGCCACATTTCATTGCGGTCCCTTCACTGCACACTCTAATGTGATAACACAGGCTTGGAGTCTTACAACTGAGACAATGTCATTTAATTTGTTGTGTTCAGGCCTCTTTAAGTTTAGCTCTACTCATGACATCTGCGTTTCCACAGCTAAGGGACTATTCTCTTTACCTTGGTATCTGTGTATTAAAACAAAATTTAAATAAAAAATCCCCTTACACATCTATGTGCACTGTCAACAGATTATAAGATTATAGGGACATGCATCTTCTCTCAGCCCCTTCGGTTTCAATATTTTCTTTGAAAGAAACCAAACCAGATACGGCAATGATTTTACAAACACTTTGATTTAATAGTCAGCTGTGAAGAGCGTTACTTTCACACAATTTAACAGAAGCATTTGGGTTCAAGGAGGGCTAAATACATGGAGAGTGAGGGAGAGGGAATGGACCACATGTACAGTAATGCACAACAGTTTCCATGTATCCCTTCTTAACATGTGAGAGGCCATGATTTCTGACCCACTGGTTTTATAAAAATTGTGTTCAGTCCCTTGCTTTTGCTAGTTCTGACTACTGTTATTACTCTTATTTTGCCAAAAGAATAGCTGGGAGCAGTGTCTGAGGATAGCTAGGGGAGTGCAACAGTCGTGATATTACTCACTGTTCTGCTGCTCACTGAATAGATGTGGCTCAGTCTGGGCAGAGCAGAGAAAGCTCCCCAAACTAAAAGACAGGAGAGGGACCCCTGTCAGCCCTATGTGGCCACTCAGCATCTATCTCCAGGAACAACAGCATCTCCTATGCTTTCCAGGGAGCAAGGGTTTTCCAAATAGGAACCTTCTGTAGATCATTGCACATCAGCCCCTGAATAAAAGCTGTTTTGGAGATTACGTGGTCTCACCTGGGCTGGATTTTAATGCTGATCTGGAAGGGAAAGGCTAATGGCCTAAACATCCCATTCACTAGTTCTTATTGTTGAAATGTCACCACAACTCTTGATAGAATTACAATATATCAAAGTAAATACTTTTCTGTATTTTTATTAAATACCCAAGTGCAATAAGCCACTTTATGGTCCAGTGAACTGGAAAATGAAATTGTTGTGTTAATGTGACTTTTTACTTATGATAGGAATGCAGTGTCATAAAAATGACAACATATTGGCTTTATTTTCACACCTGAAAATAAAACCAAAACAAGAAAAAATCTTCTGAAGTTGAGTAAAAGGGTGTTGTTTGAAATTTTTCCCCAGCTCTGGCACTTTGTATTTAGGGTCTGGAGAAGAACTGGTTTATGGTTGATTAAAACAGCCTTCCAGAGAAGTCTCTGAAGAGAAAGCATGTACAGACCCTACAGCAGGAGTATTTGCTTATACATGGTGACCATCACCTCCCCAGCCTGCTTGGCCTCCAGGGCTCCTCATGGCCAGCCTGGGCCTATCCACCCAGCCTTAAGTCTCTTGTGCCATGCAGCCAGTTCCCTGCCTATGCTCCAGCTCTACATGCCCTGAAATAGCCCCCTGGAATCCTACAGCACTTAAATAACTGCAAGTTATTTGCAAGCCCTGGTGCCCCTTGGCTGCCCTGCTCCCAGCTGGGGCGGTGGGATGGGCCCCAGCTGCCAGTCCCTGCATGGGGAGCCCCTGCCACTCTTGAGCTGCCCCAAAAGGTTTTTGTGTTGAAGGTGATTTTTACCAAAGTTATTATCATCCTATATCTGTGTGGAGGAGAAATGTGTCTAATCTAATTTTATCTAATCTCTTACATAATCCTTCCTAAGAAATAAATTAAAAGCATTAGTACTGGTAGGAAAAGGGGCTCTAGGTTTTAATTTAGATTTGGCTAATCATAATCCTGCCACCTATAAAAAGACTTTTGTTAGTATGAATTTAGTTCTTAAGACTTTTTTTTTCTTAAAACCATCTTGGTCATTAAATCTCTTACAAAACCTGATTTAAACAAATAAACCAGAGTGGATCAAAACCTAGTATTAATCTCTGCATCAGTATAGTTCACCACTGATAGAGTTACTGGAGCAAGTTAATATGATCCCCAAAAGGGTGGGGAAATAGTGATGTAAGATCACAAATTTATTCAGAGTTTAGGAATGTTTTGACAACTGTAGATTGCTCAGCAATATCTTTTTTTGTAGATTCAACAAGTTTAATGAACACTAACAATTGCAATTATTAATCAGCTCCAAAATTTTCTCTCACAGTGCCAAAAAATTTTAGTGTGCTTAGTAGACCAGAGTCAACATTGGAAACTCTTCAGCCTTTATATTTTGGGAAATGGTTGCTTTTCCTCAGAAAGGTAATCATGACCTGGCAGCTGTGGGGTATCAGCAATCAGCAAGACCAGTGGTGAACAGCATGCAAAAATACTCATGAAATTAGCTTACATAGTAATCTACTGGTGGATGGCTACAAATAATACTGACACTGTAAGGTTTATGGACTAGTTCAGAAATAATTCGTAGGCGGAAATAAATGTGTCAAATAATATATTTATAGTGATTTAAATTACTTGTTATAGGTTATGATAGGTTATGATAGGCCTAATAATGACCTCATTTCTCTGATGTAAGTTAGTAGCTCCTCTGCTGACATCAGAAAATATCTCCCAGCAGAAAACTGAACCCAAACCTCATTCATGTCTCTGGTAAGTTTGTATTTCTAGGTGTTAAATTAAAAGATCCCATCTAAGTGAAAGACCAACACTACCTGAGTTTTGAGGGAGTGATCTGTAAACTCTTTCTCCATCACTGGTTAGTCCCACAGGTGTTTAAAATGCAGTAGGTGTTTCTTGGAGGACCTGGGTATTTCTTATGAGCCTGAATTCAGGTGTCTGCATTCATTCAGCCTGTTCTTGACTGACTAGATAGACAGCTAGCTCCTGCCTTATCTCTGCAATGATCTTAAGGGTCCAGACAGGTATGCTCAGGATATGCTAAAAATCATTAACTTAAGAAAGTATCTAAGGCCACTTTTAACCCTATATGTAGTCAGAGAAAGTGGTCAGGAAGTTCCCTGCTTCACATTAGACTAATAATAATACCCGAGTTTCAAACTCCCTAGACCGATTATATACTGAAGATGTGCCAAAGAGTGTTCAGGAAAAGGGAGTGCTGGATGTCTAGTAAGGAGATGACTGTGAATTCCTTCTGGACTGAATGAAAACAAAACACAGGGTAGGATTTGGAAGATCCTGTTAACTTGCTTATTCCCACAGCTAGAGATCTGGATATCCTGGGGTCCTGGTACCAGGAACATGAGATAGTTTCAAGGCAGAAGTCTCACTTGGGCTGCAAGCAGCTTAACATGAGCAGTTTGGCTATAGCTATCACATAGGTTAGAGCACCAGAAAACCCTTAGAAAGCAGCACAGATGTTTTAAGACCTTCTTCATCCTGAAGGGTTTTACACAGCCTCTCGTGTTTCAGAAAGATACTGCCTAAAGGAAAACTATTTCAGGGAGGAAGGTAATGCCTGCCTGTCTACCCCTCTCACCTGCATGAACATGGGGAATAGAATCATGTTTCTTAGTAATTAGGACATTCAGTCATGAGTGGATAGATTTGGGACTCTGGCTTCTTGAGTTGATACCTCATACTACTTACTGAATTGAAACCAGATGACAGAGGAGCTAACAAATAGAGGTGCATGGCTACACCTGGAACAAGGAAGAACTGGTCAGAGATGTGAGAGTCAGCAGGAGCTTTGGCTACAGTGGGCATGAGATAGTAGAGTTCAGGACCCAAAAAGGAGAGAGCAAGGCAAAAAGCAGGACTGCAACCCTGGGCCTCAGGAGAGCAAACTTCAACCTTTTCAGAGCTCTGCTTGGAAGAATCTGTGGAATGCAGCCCCGAAAAAAGGGTGGGTCCAGGAGAGCTTGTTGATATTCAGGGATAACTTCCTTCAAGATCCCAACAACTAGGAAATCAATAAAAGGAGGCAAGAGGCATGTCTGGATGAGCAAAAAGCTCCTAACTAAACTCAGACATAAAAACAGAACTGCACAAGAGGTAGAAGCAGAGAGATGTGACCCAAGAGGAGTTGCTATCCGATATTGCAGTGATAGGGTTAGAAAAACCACCTTGGCTTTTCTAGCCAGCTGGAGTTGAATCTGGCAAGGGATGTGAAGGGCAACAAGAAAGGATTCTACATGTACTTGAACAGCAAAAGGAAGACTCCAGAAAATGTGGGACTACTGCTGGAAGCAGCAGGGGAACTGGTAAGAAATGACGTGGAAGAGGTCAAGGTACTCAATACCTTCTTTACCTAAGTCTTTACAGTAAAACTAGCCCTCAGGAATCCCAGGATGAAGAGACCAGGGGAAAGTCTGGAACAAGGAAGATTTACCCTCAGTGTAGCAGGACCAGGTTAGGGAGCACTTAAACAAACTGGACATACATAAATCCATGGGCCCTGACAGATTATATCCACAAGTGCTGAGGGAGCTGGCTGATGTCATTGTGAGGTCACTCTTGATCATATTTGATCATAGCAGCTGGGAGAGGTTCCAGAAGACTGGAAGAGAGCAAAGGACACTCCTGTATTCAAGAAGGCCAAGGGAATATCCAGGGAATACAGGTCAGTGAGTCTCCTCTCAGTTCTTCGGAAGGTAATGGAGAAAATCCTTCTGGAAAGTATTTCCAAACACATTAAAGAAAAGAAGGTGATTGGGATTAGTCAGCATGGATTTACAAAGGGGAAATCATGCTTATCCAACCTCATAGCTTTCTACAGTGAGGTGACTAGCTTAATGGACAAAGGGGGAGCAGTAGATGTTGTTTACCTCAATTCTAGGGTAAACTCTTTCACGTTGTCTCCCA